>CM033475.1:198799188-199107671 GCA_019447015.1 Hymenochirus boettgeri
CTATCCCTGTCTGTCTATCTATCATATTTCATATTATTATATTATTAGACAACACTTACTGGCACTGGAGTCTGGGCTGCTCGGGTATCGGGTGTTGAATGTGCTATGTGCACAACTACCACAGGTGCAGTTACACTCTATAAGGCATGGGCAGTCCGCAGTTTGTTCTGGAGTCTACTCTCTCTCTCTCTCTATCTCTATCTCATCTCTATCTCTATCTCTATCTATCTATCTATCTATCTATCTATCTATCTCTGTATCTATCTATCTATCTATCTATCTATCTATCTATCTATCTATCTCTCTCTGTATCTATCTATCTATCTATCTATCTATCTATCTATCTATCTATCTATCTACTGTATCTATCTATCTATCTATCTATCTCTCTATCATCTATCTATCTATCTATCTATCTATCTATCTATCTATCTATCTATCTATCTCTGTATCTATCTATCTATCTATCTCTTATCTATCTATCTATCTCTGTATCTATCTATCTCTTACTATCTATCTCTGTATCTATCTATCTATCTATCTATCTATCTATCTATCTTCTATCTTCTATCTATCTATCTACTCTCTCTTCTCTCTCTCTCTTCTCTATCTATCATCTATCTCCTCTCTCTCTCCTTCTCTCCTCTCTCCTCTCTCACTCATCTCTCTCTCTCTCTCTATCTCATCTACTACTTCTCTTACTATCTATCTATCTCTGTTCTATCTAATCTCTTATCTATCTATCCTTATCTATCTCTCTATCTATCTATCTATCTACTCTCTCTCTCCTCTCTATCTATCTATCTATCTATCTATCTATCTATCTATCTATCTAATCTATCTATCTATCTCTCTCTCTCTCTCCTCTCCTCCTCTCTCTCTCTCATCTATCTATCTATCTATCTTATCTCTTCTCTCTTGTATCTAATCTATCTATCTATCTATCTATCTATCTATTCTATCTATCTATTCTGATCTTCTCTATCTATCTATCTATCTATCTATCCTATTCTATCTATCTTATCTATCTATCTATCTATCTATCTACTTCCTATCTATCTAATCTATCTCTCTCTATCTATCTATCTCTGTATCTATCCTATCTCTATCTCGTATCTATCCTGTATCTATTCATCTATCTATCTATCTACTCTATCTACTATCTATCTATCTATCTATCTTCTATCGTAATCTACTATCTATCTCTGTATCTATCTATCTCTGTATCTATCTATCTATCTATCTCTCTCTCTCTCTCTATCTATCTCTGTATCTATCTATCTATCTATCTATCTATCTATCTATCTATCTATCTATCTATCTATCTATCTATCTATCTCTCTCATCTCATCTCTCTCTCTCTCTCTCTCTCTACTACTCTCTCTATCTATCTACTATCTATCTATCTCTATCTCTCTCTCCTCTCATCCTCTTCTCTCTTCGTCTCTCTCTCTCTCTCTCATCTCCTCCCTCTCTCTCCTCTCTCTCTCCTCTCTCTCTCTATCTATCTATTACTCTGTATCTTCTATCTATCTATTCTATCTTCTCTAATCTCTGCTGTTCCTGTCTGTCTATCTTCATATTTCATATTATTATATTGCAATTAAGTAGACAACACTTACTGGACTGGAGTCTGGCTGACTCGGTTATGGTGTTAATAAATGTGTTCATATAAAAAATACTCGGTATGCTATAAGTGCTAGCACAACTATACAAGTGCAGTTTACATCTATAGGCAATGGGCAGTCCGCAGCTGTAGTCTGGTGGAGCGAGGAGTCCGAGTGAGGACACTGAGGGGTGCGCCGCGGACAGACCATGCAGCACCAACAGCAGTTCCAGAAGTTCCTTCCACAACACTCAGTGGTGGACAAGGCTGTGGCTCTCTATTTCGCGTGGTAATAGTTGCGCCAGTAACACTACATTTACTGCTTGGAAATGTTTATGGAAACACAAGTTTATAATCTACTGAATTTTCCACTACTAAAATTCTGAGGGCAACACCATGTGCTTCACAAACCCTAGCATAGAAAACCCAAAGTAGAGAGTCTTGTGTATTGGTCATTCAAATTAGCACATATACCTGTATATTACCATACCTTAGCAACCGCATTAAAGCAGGGGACTGATAGTGACAAATGCGCCCATCAGTCCATGGCTGATGGTGATGGATTGAATCTGATCATTTATAATAACCATACACACGGGCCAAAGTAATTTACACCTCAAAGCTTGCAGGCCCAAACGACCTGGTGCGCTTAGCTCCACCCCTAAAACAGACCACATCCCTTAAACCCACACATACCAATCAACCCATTTTCCTTTTTTTTTTGGGGAAGAAAATAGACATAAAAGGGGGTTGGATTGGTGGGAGGAATTGATAACGAACACACCCCGACCTCCAGCGCACCCCAAGTCAGGCAACCTAGCATTTCAACTGTCCTAATGGTAATCTTCCCTGTCCCGGCCATACACTTTTTTTAATTATCAGCAAATTCTTGCTGAATTTGAAGGGTAGTACGCTGGAAAATTAGGTTTTTAAAATGGCCCATTAGTGGAAAACTATAATTCATTCCCAACTATCACGTGACCATTTTTTTTTTGATCCGCCCCTATTTCATTAGATATCCAAATGAAATCATCTTACATTTATTATTCATTTTTGTAAGTTCAGTTTTGCTGTTGCCATTTTTTCTCCACACAGTTTTTCATTTGCCGTTAGTAGTCCTGGACTATTCCTATCTGTATTAAATAGTGCTGAAACAACCAGAGGAAGACTTGCAGAATCAGTTTTCTTAGGGCTGGTGGCTCCTCACAGAAACAAAATTTTGTGGTTAGGAATTACCAATCCATATTCCCTGTCCCAAGTACAGTTCAGTTTAAAACTAATGTTTTTATATATAAACTTTATAACACGCAGATTTTCCTTTAACTTACCTTTTATGGTAGGCTAAGCAGTGCCTTTCTCGCATGCAAATATCCCACAATACTTGTCAGCAGGCGCCGACGGGTACAGTAAGAAATATTACTCAAAGAAAAAAAAAAAATAAGTCTAGTGTCTGGTTAGATTAATGTTTGTGGTAAAGATACATTTCTCTTTGATTTCCCCCTCTGCTTCTCAGTGTTACATCTTCAATCAAACCATTCAGATTAAAGGGCACATTGTAGACTTCAATATTATTTACATCTATTTCAGTTTCACTGTATAAATAGTAACATAGTAATTAAGGTTAAATAAAGACACAAGTCTATCTAGTCCAACCCTGCCTAAAGGTTCATACGTACGTGCGATCGCGTGTCCCGACCCGCAACGCAGAATGTGTACTAACGTTCGTTTCGGCCAATAATCTGCCCTTTATCAGTCGAAACAGCCGGCCGTTTCAGGCAATAAAGGGCCCATACATGGGCCGATCATTGCCCAAAACGAACGTTTGTACACACCGTGCGTCGCAGTCGATTTAGAGGAAACCAAGAAAAAGACTAAAAAGTAGGGAGGGGGGAATCCTTCCTGACTCCAAATGGCAATAGGAAAGTATCCCTGTACCAACCAGAACTACAGTATGTGTATTAATACCAGTAATTCTCAATATTATATAGTATCCCTGTACCAACCTGAACTATAGTATATGTATTAATACCAGTAATTCTCAATATTATATAGTATCCCTGTACCAACCAGAACTACAGTATATGTATTAATACCAGTAATTCTCAATATTATATAGTATCCCCGTACCAACCAGAACTACAGTATATGTATTAATACCAGTAATTCTCAATATTATATAGTATCCGTGTACCAACCAGAAATACAGTATATGTATTAATAACAGTAATTCTCAATATTATATAGTATCCCCGTACCAACCAGAACTACAGTATATGTACGAATACCAGTAATTCTCAATCTCTGTATCTATCTATCTATCTATCTATCTATCTATCTATCTATCTATCTATCTATCTATCTATCTATCTATCTATCTATCTATCTATCTCTCTCTCTCTATCTATCTCTGTATCTATCTATCTATCTATCTATCTATCTATCTATCTATTTATCTATCTATCTCTCTCTATCTATCTATCTATCTCTGTATCTATCTATCTATCTATCTCTATCTCTGTCTGTCTATCTATCATATTTCATATTATTATATTATGTAGACAACACTTACTGGACTGGAGTCTGGGCTGACTCGGGTATCGGGTGTTGAATGTGCTATGTGCACAAACTACACAGGTGCAGTTACACTCTATAGGCAATGGGCAGTCCGCAGTTGTAGTCTGGAGTCTATCTCTCTCTCTCTCTCTATCTCTATCTCTGTCTCTATCTATCTATCTATCTATCTATCTATCTATCTATCTATCTATCTATCTATCTATCTATCTATCTATCTATCTATCTATCTATCTCTGTATCTATCTATCTATCTCTGTATCTATCTATCTATCTCTGTATCTATCTCTGTATCTATCTATCTATCTATCTATCTATCTATCTATCTATCTATCTATCTATCTATCTATCTATCTATCTATCTATCTCTGTATCTATCTATCTCTGTATCTATCTATCTATCTATCTCTCTCTCTCTCTCTATCTATCTCTGTATCTATCTATCTATCTATCTATCTATCTATCTATCTATTTATCTATCTATCTCTCTCTATCTATCTATCTATCTCTGTATCTATCTATCTATCTATCTCTATCTCTGTCTGTCTATCTATCATATTTCATATTATTATATTAAGTAGACAACACTTACTGGACTGGAGTCTGGGCTGACTCGGGTATCGGGTGTTAAATGTGCTATGTGCACAAACTACACAGGTGCAGTTACACTCTATAGGCAATGGGCAGTCCGCAGCTGTAGTCTGGTGGAGCGAGGAGTCCGAGTGAGGACACTGAGGGGTGCGCCGCGGACAGAACCAGCAGCACCAGACAGCAGTTCCAGAAGTTCCTTCCACAACAACTCAGTGGTGGACAAGGCTGCTCTATTCGCGGTGGTAATAGTTGCGCCAATGTACACTACATTTACTGCTTGGAAATGTTTATGGAAAACACAAGTTATACTACTGAAATTTTCCACTACTAAAATTCTGAGGCACACCAGTGTGCTTCACAACCCTGACATAGAAAACCCTAAAGTAGAGAGATCTTGTGTATTGGTCATTCAAGCCATATACCTGTATATTACCGCAACCGCTATTAAAGCAGGGGACTGATAGTGACAAATGCCCATCAGTCCCATGGCTGATGGTGATGGATTGAATCTGATCATTTTATAACCATACACAGGGCCAGATTTACACCTCAAAAGCTTGCAGGCCCAAAGACCCTGGTGCGCTTAGCTCCACCCCTAAACACAGACCACATCCCTTAAATCACACCCATTTTCCTTTTTTGGGGGAAGAAAATAGACTATAAAGGGGTTGGATTGGTGGGAGGAGATTGATAGACACCCCTCCAAGCTCAGGCACCCCTAGGCATGTGCCAACTGTGCCTAATGGTAAATCTGTCCCTGGCCATACACTTTTTTAATTATCAGCAAATTCTGCTGAATTTGAAGGGTATGTACGCTGGAAAATTAGGTTTTTAAATGGCCCATTAGTGGAAACTATAATTCATCCCAACTATCACTGTACCATTTTTTTTTGATCCGCCCCCTATTTCATTAGATATCCAATATGAATCATCTTACATTTTAGCATTTCTGTAAGCAGTTTTGCTGTTGCCATTTTTTCTCCACACAGTTTTCATTTGCCAGGTTAGTCCTGGACTATTCCTGTATTAAAGATAGTGCTGAAACCAGGAGGAAGACTTGCAGAATCAGTTTTCTTAGGGCTGGTGCTCCTCACAGAAACAAATTTGGGAGTTAGGAATTACCAATCCTATATCCCTGTCCCAAGTACAGTTCAGTTTAACTGTTTTTTATATAAACTTTATACACGCAAGAGTTTTCCTTTAACTTACCTTTTATGGTAGGCTAAGCAGGCCTTTCTTGCATGCAAATATCCCACTACTGTCAGCAGGCCGACGGGTACAGTAAAGAAATAGTTCACTCAAAAAGTGAACCTATATGTTTTTGCATTAATTGAAGAACGGGAGGTAAAGGAGTTATGTCTTCCCTACCATTCTTCAATTAGTCTAACAGGAGCCAGGACCGAAGAGTAAAAACTTACCTGCAAGCGCAGTCCTCTGCAGACCCCTCTGACAGTTCCCATCTGCTTCTGGTGTATACAATACTATTACGTACATGCATGCTATAGTATCGTTTAAGCCAGAAACAGTCACGACCTGTCAGAGGAGTCTGCATAGGAGCGCACTGGCAGGTAAGTCTTCAATCCATATTCCAGCAGTACAAGGTGCTACCAACACCACATGCTCCCAGTCTGGAAACCCACATTAGTCTGTTCTGTTAAACTGTAATGTAGCCTATATACTATATGAAATGGTCTTGTCCTCCTGGAACCATCAGGGTAATTCAATAAAAGATCTTATTGGTTAAAATGGTGCTAATTTTGCCCCAACCAATCAAATGTTAGCTTACAAATGTTAAATAAGATCTAATTGGTTGGGGCAAAATTAGCACCATTTTAAACAATAAGAACTTTTATTGAATCTCCCTGCATATTTAATATCAGCCTGCTGTTTTCTATTCCCCATCAAAATTCTAGATGTGTGATATACACTTGGATTGTACCTTCTGTATAGTTGAAACAAAGGTCACATTCCCAGATCTACTATGTGGCCTCCTACCCAACCTAATGCACACTTCAGAAGTAGCAACCAGGAATAACAACTGGCTCCCTCCTGGGTTCAGCTTATCAGCTGTTTGCTAAGTTGTCAGGAAGACAACATACAGCATGGTTTAATTAAAAAAAAAAAAAAAAACATATATGAACCATTACATCCTGCTCCTACTTAAGGTGTTTTAATAATCAAATCCAAGTTTTAAATGGGTTGGAGATTTAATGGGTTTTATACCACGACCCGTAGTACTTGGCTAGTTAAAAGAATCATTAATGAGGTGAGCAGGGCGATTCTTTACTTACTGTAGAACAAAATGCATTACATTTTATAGGTAAACAGTAAATATTATTTATCACACAGACAGGTGTCATCACTTTTTTCCCATGGAAATTCCATGTTCAGATCTTTCATCTTCTCCTGATAAACTTGATCAAAATATTCACTCTGAGCCACAGTGAGATGGTTCTTCCAGTCCCCACAGATCCCTTGGAGAGAGAGACAATTTGTTGGTTATGGTATTTTTAATTAGCCATTTGTTTACCCACAGGGGAAAGCTTATAAAGGGTGGGTATTGTAAAATTGCAATGCCATGTATCTATATATTAAATTGGCCTCTGTTTGTTATACCAGCCGCAAAGTGAAATACCAGAAGGGCTAGGTTACACACGCATGTGATCTGTTAGCGAGGGAGAATTGCAGTGGCCATATTGCATGCACTGCGATCCATTTTCGGAGCAGTTCGAAAATGAAACGCGTGGGCTCTAATTAGGCTAAATTGCACAAGTCACAGTGCAAACAGACGGTGATGTGCATGAAACCTGCAAAAATGCCCGCGCATACTTTTCACACGCGTTGCCGTCTGCCACAAGTTGGCTCTCCCTTACCATATTCTTTTTTTGCAACCAAACGCTATCGGTAATAGTCCAACTACTCACACCAGCATCTCATGACACAGTCATTAAGTTAATGACATGGCAATCAACTAAAAATTTGTTCATTTAATCATTTATGTCATATTTGTTGTATTCAGTTAGATCAACTGGACTTAAAGTTTAGTTCTTGAAGACGTTTCGCTGGTCATCCGACTGGCGAATCTGTGGCAACTCTGTACCCTGAAAGTCCCAATTAGCATATACAGTTGCAAGTAAAAGTATGTGAACCCTTTGGAATTTTATGGATTTCTGCACAAATTGGTCATAAAATGTGATTTGATCAACAATAGACAATCACAGTCTGCTTAAACTAATACCACACAAATAATTAAATGTTTCCATGTTTTTATTAAACACCCTGTAAACATTCACAGTGCAGGTAGTATGTTAACCCTTGGATTTAATAACTGGTTGAACCTCTATTGGCAGCAATAACTTTAACCAAACATTTCCTGTAGTTGCAGATCAGACGTGCACAACGGTCGGAGTAATTCTTGACCGTTCCTCTTTACAGAACTGTTTCAGTTCAGCAATATTCTTGTGATGTCTGGTGTAAATCGCTTTCTTGAGGTCATGCCACAGGATCTCAATCGGTTGAGGTCAGGACTACAGAAGGCGTATTTTCTTCTGTTTAAGCCTTTCCATTGTGGATTTACTTCTATGTTTTGGGTTGCTTTAGGTTGTTGTCCTGTTGTAACACCCATCTTCTGCTGAGCTTCAGCTGGTTTTCCTGCAAAATGTTAAATGATAAACTTGGGAATTCATTTTTCCTTCTATGATAGCAATCCGTACAGGCCTTGACGCAGCAAAGCTGCCCCAAACCATGATTCCCCCACCACCATACTTCTTAGATGACATGAGGTTTTGATGTTGGTGTGCTGTGCCTCTTTTTCTCCACACATAATGTTGTGTGTTTCTTCCAAACAACTCAACTTTGGTTTCATCTGTCCACAGAATATTTTGCCAGTACTGCTGTGGAACATCCAGGTTCTCTTTTGCAAGCTTAAAACGTGCAGCAATGTTTTTGGTATCCTCCCATGAAATCCATTCTTGTTTAGTGTTTTACGTATCGTAGATTTGCTAACAGGGATGTTAGTAGATGCCAGACACTTTTGTAAGGCTTTAGCTGACACTCTAGGAATCTTCTTCACCTCATTGAGCATTCTGCTATGTGCTCTTGCAGTCATCTTTACAGGACGACCACAGCTAGGGAGATCAGCAGTGAAACACGTAATTTCGAAAATTTTCGAAAATAAGAGAAATCTTGTAATTTCGAGGATATTTTTCCTTTTAATGGGTCCACTTGCGGATTATCGAAAATACGAGAAAACTCATAATCTCGAAAATATATATTTTCGAAAATAAGAGTAATCCTCGTAATTTAAACATTTTTCGAAAATCCGTATTAACGAAAATACGAGAAATCTCGTAATTTCGAAAATTTTCAGAAATACGAGAAATCCGCGGTTTGGAAGGCGGAAAATACGGAAAAATCCGCCGTTCGCGAACAGGATAAATCCGCAGCGGATCCGGGTTCGGATCCGCGAACCGGCCATCCCTACCTGGAACATGAAAAAGTTAAACTCCAAAATATATTTAAGAGCCTCTAAGATAAATCTTATTTGTTCCTCCAGTAAAATGTTATATTGTTGGAACCTAAACTGTATAGCCTGCATACCTAAGAGATGAGGAATACTGGAATACAGACTGCCATATATAATCATTGCATATGATGTCAGAAAATTTATTAAGGCAGTCTCCTGAATTTCTGATATAAGACGGAAGCTGGACAACCATTGGATTAAGAAAATGGTCTATATATTCAGAGAGGCCCTCATTTTTTTTTTTTGAACCTCATTTAAGTCATTTCTCCAGAGCGATCAGCTCTTGAGTGATTTTCTTTCAAATGGATTTTCTGTTTTAAAGGGGTTTCTGTATTTAAGGGGAAAAAGCGTTAAAAAACAAAAGCGTTTAGAACAAGAAAGGGTTTAAGAACACTGCTGTTTCTCTGCTGGGTATTGCTGTGTATTGCTGTGTCTCTGCTGTGTATTGCTGTGTCTCTGCGGTGTATTGCTGTGTATTGCTGTGTCTCTGGTGTGTATTGCTATTTAGTATGGACAGTTTTGTTGGGGCCACGCATGCTGCTGCATGTATGGGATCTTGGAGCAGCCGCCCCAGGGGACCTATGTATGTGTCAGATGTGAGTGGGTTGCCCATTTGGAATCTGAGGTCCAGAATCTAAAGGGTAAACTTGCAGCATTGCAGGGCTTGGCAAATCTGGGAGAAATGCAGGTACTGGCGGGGGGCAGTAAACTGGAGGGTGGACATGGGGCAGATAAGGTGGAGAAGGAAGATAGATTTGTAAGGGTCACCAGGGGAAGTAGGCGACGGAAGGATAGGGACGCTTCTTCCCAGCTGGTCGATCCCAACAGATTTGCCATTTTAGGTGAAGATGTGGAGGACGATGGCTCGGAAGCAGCATGTATGGAGCGGGCCTTTCCCTTGAGCACCCAGGGGACGGCCATCTCCAATACAAGGCAGGGAGAACTGGGGGTTAGGACGGATAGGCAGGTGGTAGTGGTAGGGGACTCCATTATTAGAAGGGTAGATAGGGTAATCTGTCGCCAAGACCCTACATGCCGAACAGTGTGTTGTCTGCCTGGTGCTAGGGTTCGACATGTGGACAGATTATTGGGTGGGGCTGGGAGTGACCCGGCGGTCTTGGTTCACATTGGTGCCAATGACAAAGTTAAAGGTGGAGGTGAGGTCCTTAAAATGATTTCCGAGGATTAGGGGCCAAGTTAAAAGCAAGGACCTCAAGGGTAGTGATTTCAGAAATACTACCACAGCCACGTGCTACGCTAGGGAGACAACGGGAGCTCAGGAGTATAAATGCGTGGCTAAGAGAGTGGTGTAAGGAGATGGGGTTTGGGTTTTTAGAGAACTGGGCTGATTTTTCTGTTGGCTACAGGCTCTTTAGTAGAGACAGATTGCATCTCAATGGTGATGGTGCAGCTGTTTTGGGGGAGAAGATGGCTAGGGGGTTGGAGAAGATTTTAAACTAGGTATGGGGGGGATTGAACGTTGAAATACACAGGGGTAGATAGAAAAGTTAGGGATCAGGGGGCTATTAACACAACGGAGGGAGGAGAAGGGGGAGGGGGGAGCATAGAGGATAAGGAGGCATGTACGACCATGTATGGAAGTAAATCAATTGATAATCTAAAATGTATGTTTACAAATGCAAGAAGTCTGTCTGGAAAAACCGGCGTACTTGAAATAATAGCTTTAAAGGAAGGGTATGATGTGATTGGTATAGCAGAATCATGGCTTAATGATTCACACGACTGGACAGTAAATATTGAAGGATACTCCTTATTTAGACATAACAGAGTTAATAAGAAAGGAGGAGGAGTATGTATGTATGTTAAAAAGGAATTGAAGCCAAATTTAAAAGATGGAATAGATGGGGGAGTAAACGATACGGCAGAAACATTATGGGTGGAACTGTGTACAGGAAGCAAGAAGGTAGGTAAATTAATTGTTGGAGTATGTTATAAGCCGCCAAATGCCGGGGAAGAGGTGGAAATGAATCTCCATATGCAGTTGGCGAAGGCTCCTGGTATGGGGCATGTTCTGGTTATGGGGGATTTTAACTACCCTGACATAGATTGGAGTATAGAAGGGACATAGAAGGGAACTGCCAGCACCTCAAAAGTTATAAAGTTCTTAAATTTCCTATATGAGCATATTCTTTTACAGATGGTAGAAGTTCCTACTAGACAGAATGCATTGTTGGATCTGGTGATATCTAATAACCCTGAGCTCATTTTGGAGATGAGGGTAATGGGAAGCTTAGGGAATAGTGACCATGATATAGTGTCATTTAATATAGGTTGCAAAAAACTAAAGTGCACTGGCTTAACAAAAACTTTTAACTTTAGGAAAGCTAATTTTATGCTGTTAAAGGAATCGCTCCTGCTTATAGACTGGGGGGAACTGTTTCTAGGTAAAGATACTGAGCAGATGTGGACCACTTTTAAAGGGATATTAAACTATTACATTTCTAAATCTGTACCTTTAGGTAACAAGTGTAAAAAAATGAGGTCCACTCCTGCATGGCTTAATGCTCAGGTGAAAAGGTAAATGGAAAAAAAGAAAAAGGCTTTTAAAATTTTGAAAACAGAAGGCACCGAACAGGCTTACAGGGGGTACAAAAGCTGTAATAAAGAATGCAAGAAAGCAATTAAACTAGCTAAAATCGAAAATGAAATACGGATTGCCGAACAAAGCAAGTCCAATACTTAAAATGTTTTTTAAGTATATAAATGGTAAAAAGATGAGGACTGAGAATGTGGGACCATTAAATAATGGGGCTGAGGTGGTAGTAGAGGATGCCGAAAAGGCTAATCTACTAAACCGTTTTTTACATCGGTTTTTACTGTTGAGAATCCTTGTCCTTACAGTAGGGATTGTAACAATATGCAGGGAAGAAATGAAGAGTATTCACATTGGCTAACAGAGGATATGGTACAGAAACAATTAGACAAAGTTAATATCAATAAAGCGCCAGGATCAGATGGATTGCATCCTCGGATGTTAAAAGAGCTTAGTTCAGTTCGGTGTGCCGCTGGATTGGAAAAAAGCCAATGTAATAACAATATTCAAAAAAGGTAGTCGTTCACAGCCTGGAAACTATAGGTCTGTAAGCCTAACATCAGTGGTAGGGAAGGTGATGGAAACTTTTTTAAGGGATCATATCCTTGACTTTGTCTCCAGAGATCATCTTATTAGTAGTAGTCAGCATGGATTTATGAGAAATAGATCATGCCAGACAAATTTAATTGGTTTTTATGAAGAAGTGAGTAAGAAGTTAGATTCATGCACACAGCTTGATGGTGGTATATTGGGATTTTGCAAAGCTTTTGATACTGTGCCACATAGGCGACTAATTTATAAACTGAGGACTTTTGGCCATGAAGAAAAACATTTGTTCATGGATAGAGAACTGGTTATTGGACCGCAAACAGAGAGTGGTGGTTAATGGACTACATCTATGTGGGCTAAAGTTCTAAGCGGAGTGCCTCAGGGTTCTGTAACTGGGGCCGCTTCTGTTTAATCTGTTTATAATGACTTAGAGGGGGCATTGAGAGCAAGGTTCTCGTGTTTGCTGATGACACTAACTATGCAGAGCTTTGGAAACTTCCAATGATGGTTCAAGTGCTGCAAGCAGACCTAGATAGATTTCAAAATGGCAGTAGAATGGCAGATGAGATTCAATGTTGTATAAATGTAAGGTGATCATTTGGGATTTTATCCCTGTGCCACCTACAAATAAATAACTCTGTGTTAATTGCATCTGTAATGGAAAAAGATTTGGGGGTTCTGGTAGATAACAGACTTAGCTATAGCAAACAATGCCAGGTACAACGGCTAGAGCTAGCAACATATTGTCTTGTATAAAAAGGGGAATAGATTCAAGAGAGAAAAATATTATTCTCCTCTTTACAAGGCACTGGTAAGGCCTCATTGGAATATGCGGTGCAGTTTGGAATCCCATATCAAAAAAGGACATCTTGGAATTGAGGCGTTCAGAGAAGGGCAACTAAATTAATAAGGGGAATGGAGGGGCTTGAATATGCAGGCAGATTAGACAGTTAGGGCTGTTTACACATGGAGAAGCGACGTTTGTGTGGGAAATGATAACCTTATAACAATATTAATGCCCATACACTGAACTCTCTGGGCATTGTTTACTAACAGGTCATATCAAGGACTCGTGGAACTCCTTAAAGGTTGGAAGAAAAGAAGTTTCATCTTCAGTTTAGGAGGGGTTTCTTTACAGTGAGAACGGTGAAACTGTGGAACTGTCTTCCCGCAGATGTGGTAATGGCAAGTTCATTGAATAGCTTTTAAAAAGGCCTGGATAGTTTCTAAACTAAAAAATATTGAGAAATACTGGTATTAATGCATATATATCTGGTTGATCCAGGGATACTTTCCGATTGCCGTTTGGAGTCAGGAAGGATTTTTATAAACCCCTTTTTAGCTGGGTTTTTCTGCCTTCCTCTGCGATCAATTGTTGTTAGGGTTACAAAAAAAAAAGGGGGGTGAATAGGTTGGACTTGATGGACGTATGTCTTTATTCAACCTTAATTACTATGTTACTATTTAGAGAACTTATCCCAGCAATAATTGGTCTGTCCTTTGGTTTAGACAGATCTTTATGGACTTTTGGCAGAGTATGAAATACAGGCATGATGGGGTTCAAAACATTAAGATACTTAAATTTATGTTTGTTCAATATGCCCATATCAACGGCATCATCTAATATAGATCTTAACTTCCTCTGACATAAAGCAGTAGGATTACTGTCAATTTTTTGTTATCCACATCTGATAGTTGAGACAGTATGTCTTCAAAGTAGTAAGACTTATTTAAGACTACTATAGATCTGCCCTTATCCGACTGTCGTATAACGTTACCATCATTATTTTTAAGAAGATTAAAGGCTTGTCTAATAGAAAGATCAACCTTATTATGTTTGTAATTAGATTTAGTTTTAGTTTTACCCTTTTCCATCATGATATGTATTTCATTCTCCACCACAGACTGGAACTTATCGATCGTACTACCTCTACTTTGGATAGGATAGAAATCAGATTTTTTTTCTTCAATGGAGTATGTTTAAATCGTGTCACATGATTGTCATCACATTGCATCAAGGTGACCAAATTGTGAGATAAACATACATCAAAACAGTTGGTATCTGATTCAATACTTATACTTTTCATATCTTGGCCAGTATGATTAGATAGAGAAAGAGAGAGATTAGTACATTCTTATTCAAGCGAAAGACATTTTCTTTGTCCACTGTTGTATCCTGGACATCTTCACATACCCTATATGGTTCAGCCGAACCTGTATTGGTAAAATGTCTTTTCACGGTGATCTTCGTAACAAAACGGTTTAAATTGATAATAGTGTAGAGGAATGGCTCGATGGCACAAAATTCAATCCCAAATTTAGGACTCTTAGTTCTTCCGATGTTAAGTCATAATCCAATAAATTTATAACATTCCCTTCCTGACTACAAACTCTTCCATATCTCCTAAAACCTATTGCACTTCTTTCCGTAAGATTTTATTCTGACCCTTCTCTCTGTATCTTGATATCTCTCTTCCTCTATGTCTATATCTTTGTCTCTTCCTTTTATTCTGCTTTTGTTTTGAACCCTCCTTTCCATAGCTCTGGTTCTCACCATATGTGTATCCCCTTCTTCCTGATTATCTGAGTCAGACACTGATTCTATGGATCCGGAATCCACATCTGTCAGTACAACACTTTTAATGGACTCACCGTCTGATATTCTCCTGTTGGATTGTATAAAATATTCTTGTTCCTGCTTGTGTGTTCAATAAAAACATGGAAACATTTAATTATTTGTGTGGTATTAGTTTAAGCAGACCGTGATTGTCTATTGTTGTGACTTAGATGAAGAACAAATCACATTTTATGACCAATTTGTGCAGAAATCTATTTAATTCCAAAGGCTTCACATACTTTTACTTGCAACTTTAACAGCCAGTGTTATGGACCTTCTGATGTAAGGTGTGATTGCATTAAAGCTAAGGGATGTTATCGAAATTGCCCAGGGCAGCATTGTACAAGAAATATTCGAGTTTCACCATTCTGCCTGCAGATAAAGGAAGATGCACAGTGGTACTGATAACCGATAACATATGAGGCCTTAACAAGGGATCCAACCAGCAGCAACAAGAAGAAGGTCATAGACACTACCATCTATGTTAAAAAAATAAAGAAAAAAACCTGAATAGAGGTGAGGGGATACGACACTAAATGTCTGCCATGTACAATGCTGTTTTGACACCTGAACCTGGATGAATGAGAACCTTCACAAACACTTATGTCAGTTTAATTTCAATATGGCCTTTACAACACCATGGTAATGACCAATATTGTAGGTCTATAAATAGGTATTTTTAAATTCTAGTGCTAACCTATATGAATGAACACATTATAGGCAATTCTGGAATTTGTGGTTGTGTTATACACACCAGTGCTGTAAGATGGATTGATGAATGGTGACTGTAAAGGCAATTACACAGATGTATCGCTGGTTAGGAATTGTTCAAAAGACAAATAAAATCAAGTATAAACTGTAGTTTTGTTCCAAACAAACTTTTGTTGTCAAAATTTGGCTGCAGACTACTGCCAATCAAAACAGCATATTGGTTTGACAATCAATTCTGGTTCAAAACTTGGCTCTGTTCTGTGAAACTGCCTGCAACCCCAGCAGATTTGTGTATCACTAATAATAATCTATAGTAAAGGGAAACTAAAGTGTAAACAATGACTTTGTCCTTACTTACTTACCCTAACTCACAGGTTTATTGGACAGTTTCAGGTTCATTGGGCAGTTTAAAAAAAAAAGCTGGATGAGTTTCTGCAAACAAGGAATGTTGCAAGTTACTGGTATTGATATATAAAGTAGAGTTGATCAAGGGATATTTCTGATTGCCACTTGGAGTAAATTTGGTGGGGTTTTTTTTGCCTTCCTCTGGATCAACAGTTAGGCAGGAAATGAGGATATTGCTAGATGGGTTGGACTGGATGGACATATGTCTTTTTTAAACCTCAAATACTATACTAACTGAAGCATTGGGTGTCAGCTGCAGACAGAGTGTGAGAGTATAATGTTTCAGAAAATGAGTATTCCTTTACATGATCTTAATGCTAAATTAATTAGCCATGCACTGCATGGCTTTGCTGTTTTTATGCACGGATAAGCCAGGGGGAGGGACTATGATATGCAAAAGGAGTGGGTGATTGGCAGTTCTTTACTGTCTAGCCATACCCCACCCTCTTGCATAAGTTAAACTTCAAGAGCTGAAAAAGAGGGCCAGAAAAGAGGAAAAAAGCTGATTTAAAGTTTGTGGCAATTAATACTTATTACATGCCCTTTAAGTAACTAAATCATGACATTAAACAGTCCAAAAGTATTAGAAAAAAGTCTACCCTGCCTGTTCCTTGTAGAATACGGCTATTATTGGCTAAACACAGAGGAGGCAGGAACATATTCCAGGCAGTAACAGGATAAAATGGGAAATAGTAGAAGCAGAAGTTAGAATGGGGGACAAGTGTAGGCTTCTTCTAACTCATTTAATCTACAGTATTTAATGTAATGATTTATAGCATATTACATTTATAATCACCAGTTTCTGGTCTGTGCAATACATTTATTAACACGTTACCTTTGCGTATCAAAGCCCCGTTATTGGGGCTGAAAAACTCGTCTAGCAAAAGACTGCTATCACACATCTTGTTTTCCTTCATAGTGTCAAACGTAGAATAATTAACAACAGAATCGATTTCTTCATCGTTTAATTCCTTTCCCAGGAACTTGCAGATTCTCACCACACTGCCACGTAAATCCTGAAAGGACATGATATTAGTTGACAAATCAACATGGCTGCCTTGTACTGTACAGTATTAGGCTTTCTAGATCCTGTGATTGGGGGACACAGTAAACTGTAGTTATTCTGCAGAGCAACGGTATTTATACTATACTAATGGTACTGCTAAAATAGTGTCAACATTTTAAGCTTTTTATCATATGCAAATAGTTATACTCTCACTATCAACTTTCCTACACACTAACTTCATATTTATCTGATACTTTTCATTCCTTTCCTATGTCACATTCTTAGAGGAGGGAGTAAATACATTTTTTACTGGTATTTCTCTTTAAAATGAATAATAAAACTAAAGTGGTTTTAAGTTTACTTAACAAGTCTTTACTTTAGAGCAAAGTTATACAGGACAATCTAGACAAAATGACCCATCACGCTTTTATGGGATGGTGGATGTCCCTCTAAAGAGATAAAGGAAACTGGCAAGTTTCTTTCCACCAGTGGTTCCTCGAATGTATTGAAAGTGTGACAACAGGACCCTGTGTATTCTTTCAGTCCAGATACCCTGATTTAACACCACTCGCTTTCAACAATTGACAACTTCAAGTTCCCGCTTGCTGGTAGGCTTGTACGCCTCACCGGGATCGCTTGCCCCCTGTACTAAAGCTGGGTACACACATTAACGATTAAGCCCCGATACGTCGGATCCGACGGTATCGGGGCTTAATCGTTACGTGTGTACGTCGTTTCCGAACGAGCGCGCGGCCGCCAACAATCGGGTCGGCCGAACGCTCGTTCGGGAAGTCCGAAAGTTTCCATCGGCCACGCTAACTCCCTATAGAGGAGTCCTAGCGCGCCGATGGAAACACACAGTCCCGAGCGTTCTCACATAGGAGAACGTCGGACTGTGTGTTTGCAGATCTTTGAAAGATGGCAAGACAGGATCTTGCAGTCCTTGTCTGTCACTTCGAAATCTGCTACAGTGGTGTACCTAGCTTTAGAGTGCGGGGTATCTGAGATAAGGCTGAGAATACACAAAGAATTTGGAATCACTACAGGTGGACAGGGCACAACCAGCTCAGAGATGACGGTGTCAGGGGCAGAGCCAAAGGTCAGTATAAAGAAAACTAATCAGTGAGGCAAGGTACAAAAGGGTTGAGAGAAAGTGTAGTTAAGGTCAGGCACAGGTCAGCACAGGCAGCGAACAATTGTAATGGTAGACAGGCAGGAATTGGAAAAGCAAGACAAGAAAACACACCACAAGCAAGGAATAAACCACAGGCTATAGTGGGCAATGAGTCAATGATGAGCAGACAATAATATTGGGAACCAGAACCAATAAAAAACAGCAGAGAAGCAGAGCAGGAGATAGGCAGAGAGAGATTCAAGTCTGCTGCCAAAACCACATAAGAAGAGCGAATCGAACTCCAAAACCATATCAGCCAATAAGAAGAGCTAATTGAACGCATGATCGGCTGAACCATCAAATGATCAAATGATTGTCCTTATGAACGTTCGGGACTAAGGAGGACAGAAACGCTGTGAGAGGAGCCAGAGGGAACGGCATGGGACCGGAGGTGAAGTAAGCAGCTCCGGAGACGGACAGAAAGTTTGAGAATCTGTCAAAACATGATCCCCCCAAACTCACCCACGACACACCCAGGCTTTTCACTGCCACATGCACCTGGTGGACCCACAATTATGATGAGTAGTGCAAAGATCAATACACCAAGATTTCTAAGCTATTGGCCATTCCAAGTGGCCTAGTGGCAACTCCGATCTAGCTTGGAATCTATATATATATCTACATATTGGTGCTTTAATAAAAAAATATCAAAGTTACAACGTTTCCCCAAAACGTTGTAACTGATGTTTGTTTATTAAAAGAACAATTCACTTTCTGGAGTGTGACTACATCTCCTTTGTTTGATATTATTCTATATTAGCATGGAGATTTAGTGTGCATAAGGATTCACTGCATTTTGTATATATCTATATATACATATCTATATAATGCATGCTTAGTTGTGTTTTTCTTTCCAGAAATAATTCATACAGCATACAGTGTGCTAACAGTGTGCTGGGCCTCATGTGAACTCCCTGTATATGGCTTTAGCTTGCAGCTTATCCTTTCAGTATTTCAGAATATATCATGTTGTGAACTAGAATCCCACTATTGTGAAAAAGCAATATATCATCATATCATCTTTAATGTCCCTACCCTTAAAGGGCATGTCCACCCTTTTTAACAACTTTCAGCCACTAATAGAATACCCTCCCCCAGCCCCAACCGCCATAAAAATAATTTAAGAAAGTGACCAGATCTTTACTTACCTTCCCTCTCTCCTCCAACACCCGGCCCGGCCTTCTGCTTGCAAGACACTGAAAGCAGGGGGTGGGACCAGCAGCCGCGTCCGTGATTGGCTGAGAGGCTGTTTTAGTTTTAATAGGCTCCGGTTTGAACATGTTAAAGGATGGGGCAAATGGCAGGAAAGGAGAATTTTTTTACATTACCTTTGAGGAGCTTAGCAGGTGAGAATATGAAAGAAAATGTGATAATTTGTTCATTGAAGTAGAGCGTTAAAGCTGTTATATAGCTATATAGACACATTTTATAAGGTGATATCATTATTCTCAACTATAGGGGCATATTTCTAAAGGGCTATTACCGCCAACACATCATCGCGGGGAAAACGTTATTTCGCAGATATATAAAGGTGATCCACATTGCGCAAAAAGCATTACTACGGCGATGTGTGGCGGTAATTTCAGCTCTCTTCGCACGATACTGTACAGTATAATGGCGAAGAGAGCTCAAAACCCGAAAATACGGAGCAGGGGCTGGAAGGGTGCTGGGAAAGGATTGCACCGTGGGTTGGTCCCATCCCCAGTCGCCCCCGCCCCTTGGTGAAGGGGGATTACGAGCCAGCCGTGCCCCCCCAGGGCAGCGACCACCAGCCGCACAAAAACTCCTTCCCAGCAGCCTACCAGCTCCCTGCCCCATACTCTCGGAGGGAACTTTCCAGTGGGGGCAATGAGAAGAGCCTTGGGGCTTAGGGGGTCCCGCAGCTCAAATGGGACCCCACTTCCTGGCCCTTATAAATGCCATTGTGGCCTGAGAAGGGCCTGGGGCTTAATGGTCCCGCAGCTCGAACCGGACCCCCCTCCCCGGCCCGAGAAGGGCCCTTTGGGGATTAGGGGGTCCCTGTAAAGACCCTGTGGCTGCTGAGAAGTGCCTTTGTTGGGGGTCCTGCAGCTCCAACCAGTCCCCGTCGGCTCTTAGAGAAGCCTTGGGGGCATCTTCTTTCTCCATCCGGTGAGACACCAGCTCCGCTGAAGCCACCAACCCCGGGAAGTACCCCTGCGGCTGTCAGGGTACCTCTGCACCGGTGGCTTCAACGAGGCCGATGTTACGGCGTCTGATCCGACGTCTTCGTTCTTCACAGCCAGCGACACAAACACCGCTGAAGTCGCCGATGTAAGTGGGCTCACTGGGCCCTGGCTTCAATGGGCCTATGTTGCTGGCATCTTCTTTCTTCTATAGTTCTGCCATTCTATGTGATGACTACTGAGCGTGAGGTTTGCAGCTCTTTAATAGTTTTTCAATGCTTGGTATACATGGTTATACAGTACCCAATCATATTTCTGAAAAACTTTTCGCGGCGTGGTTTTGCCTTTAAATAAATCAATTAATAGCAATTTTAGCGCAGAGGGCGGGAACTCGGCCGCCGAAAAGTTAACAGACACGTTTTTAATATGAAAAAAAGAATATGGGAAAATGAACTTTTTTTTTCTTTCTTCACTGTGTTCTATATCCCCACAACCCCTGAGTGTCTTAACTTTTTCAGATTCCTCTCTGTCCTGAGATACACCAGTTAAAAGAATACGTGATTGCATTCCCTACTCCTACTTGGACTGTCAATCAAAATCCCTGTGACGTGATTCCCCCTCCCTGCTCTGTAATAAACATAGATAAACAGCTAGCAGGGGGGAAGAGGTAGCTTCATGTAGATATAAGGCTGCACTGACCCCCCTTCTGGTAGACTTCACGATGATAATGGGTCACAAAGAGAGAGATCGTAAACTGTACGTTCTCCTTCTTCCTGTCTCCAGGACAGCTGCTCTATTGGTCCACTGTGCGTGGGTGTGTTTTTCAGGATGTTAAATTAACTCCTACTGCACATGGATTAGCTTGTCGGTAGCCGGGAGTTGAGACATGGAGGAGGTTAACGAGGGGAGGGGGAAGTGGGGGGAGTGCTGCACACAGATCTGACACCATGTTAAACAGAGTCACTGACAGGATAGGATTAAGGCAGCACAGAGTACATGAATTTAACTTTGCAAAGGGGCAATGTGTTTTTTTCACTATAGATGCCCTTTAAGGGAATATCAGTACAAACAATAAATCACTAAATTAAATTAAGGGAGGTGTGAAAAATAAGAGATATTCAAAGGATAACTATACTGTAAAAATTTACTTTTTGAAATGAATAGTACCTGAGGCAGGGAGGTAGTATTGATTATTCCTACCTTCCAATATTGTTTTCTTGAGGAGCTACAGCACATACAATTTTCATCTGCCAGGTTATGGCTCTGGGCCTTCCTGTATTAAAGATGATGCTGAAGCACCCAGGAAAACAGAAGCAGTTTTTTTATGCTGCCACTTCTCATAGAAATGACATTGGGAGGTAGGAAGTACCAAACCTACCTCCCTGCCCCTGGTAATTTTCATTTTAACTGTTTTTGGAAAAACTTTATACACACCATGGTTCTCCTTTATCAACATTTTGTGTGATCTAATGACAAGAAAAGAAAATAAAGCTGGCATTAGATTATACAGAATAATTATGCAAATAATTGAATTTAATTATTAAGTCCCCTTTTCAGTAATTTATTTAGTGCATTGATTCATATTGACAGTGCAATAGAATCAGACTGGTCCCTCTGCGTTGTGCCCCGATCCATTATTGGAAAATGTTGACCATATTTTTATGCATATCACATATGTTCCAATAATATACATATGGTACAAAATGCAACACACACACACAACGCATTTTTTAGGATGTTGCCCTAAATGCTATCCTATAGTCCCCCCCCAAAGTCCCAAAAACTGCCCACCAGGGGGATAGCAGAGTCCATAAAGGACTCTGCCTCCTACCTGGCCTCCGGGAGAAGTTTGGCATGCATACTGCAGCCCTTCTCCCCCTCCCTCTCCCCCCTTCTCCCTCCGTTTGCTATCCCTCCCTTAGCATAAAATCCTTGCCCATGTAATAGAATAGGTTCCCCAGCCCCAACCGCAAAAACAAATATTTAAGAAAGTGATCAGAACTCTACTTACCGTCCTCTCTCCACCGGCATTCTGAGAAACGGCAGCCGCGGCAGTGTTGGCTTGCCTCAGCGAATTATAGAACACATGGAAAGAAAGAAAAAAAAAGTTCATTTTCCCATATTCATTTTTTCATATTAAAAAATGTCTGTTAACTTTTCGCGGCCGAGTTTCCCGCCCTCTTCGCTAAAATTGCTATTAATATGATTTATTAAAGGGCAAAACCCAGCCGCGAAAAGTTTTCAGAAATATGATTGGGTACTGTATAACCATGTGATACCAAGCATTGAAAAACTATATAAAGAGCTGCAAACCTCACAGCTCAGTAGTCATCACAGTAGATGGCAGAATATAGAAGAAAGAAGATGCCAGCAACATAGGCTCCATTGAAGCCAGGGGCCGCAGTGAGCCCACCTTACATCGGCGACTTCAGCGGTGTTTGTGTCGCTGGCTGTGAAGAACGAAGACGTCGGATCAAGACGCCGTAACATCGGCCTCGTTGAAGCCACCGGTGCCAGAGGTACCCCTGACAGCCGCAGGGGTACTTCCCGGGGTTGGTGGCTTCAGCGGAGCTGGTGTCACCGGATGGAAGAAAGAAGATGCCACCCAAGGGCTCTCTTAAGAGCCGACGGGGATCCTGGTTGGAGCTGCAGGACCCCCAACAAAGGCACTTCTCAGAGCCACAAGGGTCTTTACAGGGACCCCCTAAGCCCCAAAGGGCCCTTCTCAGGGCCGGGGAGGGGGGTCCCGGTTCGAGCTGCGGGAACCATTAAGCCCCAAAGGCCCTTCTCAGGGCCACAATGGCATTTATAAGGGCCAGGGAAGTGGGGTCCCAGTTTGAGCTGCGGGACCCCCTAAGCCCCAAAAGGCTCTTCTCAGTGCCCCCACTGGAAAGTCCCTCCGAGAGTATGGGGCAGGGAGCTGGTAGGGGCTGCTGGGAAGGAGTTGTGCGGCTGGTGGTCGCTGCCGCTGGGGGGCAACGGCGGGCGTATATCCACACCTTCACCAAGGGGGGCGGGGGCGGACTGGATGGGACCACCCACGGTGCAATCCTTTCCCAGCAGCCCCTTCCAGCCCCCTGCTCCGTATTTCGGGTTTGAGCTCTCTTCGCCATTATACTGTACAGTATCGCTGCGAAGAGAGCTGAAATTACCGCCACACATCGCCGTAGTAATGCTTTTTGCGGCAATGTGGATCACCTTTATATATATGGCGAAATAACGTTTTCCCCGCGATGATGTGTGGCGGTAATAACGGCCCTTTAGAAATATGCCCTATAGTTGAGAATAATGATATCACCTTATAATAATGTGTCTATATAGCTATATAACAGCTTTAACGCTCTACTTCAATGAACAAATTATCACATTTTTCTTTCATATTCTCACCTGCTTAAGCTCCTCAAAGGTAATGTAAAAAAAATTCTCCTTTCCTGCCATTTGCATCCATCCTTTAACATGTTCAAACCAGGAGCCTATTAAAACTGAAAACATTGGGAACACTAGTGTTACCATATGGTAAAATAAAAAAATATATATGGGGTAAGCATACAAATCTGCTTGTGGGTTCAAGTGGTTTGTGGGCTGTATTTGGGTATCAATATTAAGGAATAAGAAGTGTTATTTACCAACTGGTAGTGTTATATAACACTCCTTATTTAAGAATACTCCATCTTTATAATTACGGTAGGCCCTTTATTAATTTTTCTTTTTTTCTTGTGGTTTTGATAGTTAGCTATAGTCAGCTATAAAGAGCCTCCCTCTAGTGTAATATAATGAAAACAAAAAAGAAAAAGCCCAGAGGACAACGGCTTAAATATTAAAAACAGCACTTTAGTCTAATATATTAAAAATGATGTTGAAATGCATCACTAGGCACTTTATCATATCAGTGTGATAGGCACAACCATTGAAAAAGCCTCCACGAGCGAGCCTCCACAAGCGAAACGCGTATGAGGTCCTCCCCCCCCCCCTCTTATTTACAGATCACCCGCACATGTGATTGAGCCTATCACTTATGGCCCAGATACTCAGGCAACTTGACAGTCTGTGCACGGACTGGACCTGACTTTACTATTGACTGAACGATAAGTATAGACCAGGGTGAAAGCTGGGGATGGTTGTACTAATATGTACCTATGGGGTGGGAATAATTATATTGCTTAGCTGTATTACATGTTGTTTGCACACTTACTTGCACAATTTTTGATATTTTGCACACTGATGTGATATACTGCCTAGTGAGGCTTTTCACCATCATTTTCAATATATTAGAATAAAGTGCTGTTTTTAATATTTAAGCCTTTGTCCTCTGGGCTTTTCTTTTTTGTTTTGTTCTCTTATTTTTTGTCATAACATTAGCATTATTTTGCTACATTTTACCTTGGGCAAATATTATACAGGATCCACAGTTTTTACTAACCTTTTAATAGCCATCCCATACAGTATATTTAAGGGCATGACCACCCCATCATGATGGGGACACCACAGCCAATGGTTGAAAGCAGTTACAGAAGAAGTCTCCTTTGCTGCTGCGCATGCTCGTAACCAGCTTGCTACAGTGTTAATGCGCTAGCGAAGGATCAGGGTATTGTAAGTGGAATATTTCAGCCTGGAAGCATGTTGGAGATGTTTAAAGTGTATGTCCACCCTTTAAACTAACTTTTCCCATAATATAGATATTGGTCCCCCAGCCCCATCCGTATTACTTTTATAGCAAGAAAGTCCCCCGATCTTTACTTACCTTACCTCTCTCCTTCGCCGCACAATCCCGGCCCTCTGCTTGCTCTGAGAGGCAGGCAATCACGGACGTGGCTGCCGGTAGTGTAGAACGGCAAAGGAGAGAGGTAAGGTAAGTAAAGTAAAGATCGGGGGACATTCTTGCTAAAATAGTAATGCGGTTGGGGCTGGGGGACCAATAACTATTATATGGCAAAAGGGTTTGGAGCTAGGGAGACCAAATTGGGAGGGAGAGGGAGGGAGGGTGGGAGAGCTCTTCTGCTCATGGCAAAATTCTCCCGGAGGGGAGACAGAAGGCAGAATCCTATATGGACTCTGCAGTACTCCTGGTGGCCAGTTTTTGTGATTTTGGGGAGGGATTACAGGGCAACCATTTGGATATGGGATGTAAGGTAAGGATTTTTATACACTACCGATTGGGGCCAGTAGTTGGGGGAATTATAGTTTTGGGGGTGGACATGCCCTTTAAGTAAAATAAAAAAATGCCCTTTAAAACACCGTAAAATCTGAAGAGGCTTCTCGATAGACATTGCCACACAAACACACAAAATTCTTTCACATTTTTTTCTCCAACTCCTTATTGCCAGTGCAAGAATCTTTCATCTTTTATTCTTTCAAGGATATCATTGGACCAATTAAAAATAAACTAAGGATAGTAATAGGTTTGGTCATATCACCATCCTCGCCCTAGTTTCCCTCCTTCAAACTGTCATGCAATGGAGACTAATGATCACTTACACAAATTGATCTCTAAATGTTAGTTATCATAATTACCACTACCATAAAATTTGCATATGAGCTATCAGACCAACAAACACATTTCCTTTATGTAAACATCTGGATTGATGAGGGACATATCCGCACTGTACAACAAAGGCACAGACAGGAACAACCTCCTTCTCTCTAGTAGTTTCCATGCACCAAACATTTTCAAGGCGATTCCAAAAAGCCAATTCATTCGGACTAGGCGCATCGCCTAAGATGAAGCGAGTTACGAATTAATAAAGTTCTTGACAAACTACTAGAGAAAGGCTACCCTCAAAGAAAGCTCACAAGTATTAAGAATGAGGTTAGATTAATGTGCAGGGAGGACCTCTTACATTAAACAAAAACATCAAGGGCCAAGAATGGATTCCGTTTCCCTGTTCTGCACACAAAGTCAATGAATCAAGAGCGTAATCAAACACAATTGGCCCCTGATCCAGAAGGATAAAAACCTAGGTGGATTATTTAAAGGGCATGTCACCCCCAAAACTATAATCCCCCCACCTACTGGCCCCACCATGTAGTGTAGTTTAAATCCTTACCCTCACATCCCAACTCCATCTGGTTCTCCTGTAGGGCCCCCTCCCAAAGTCCCCAAAACTGACACCAGGAGGCTAGCGGCTTCTGCCTGCTACCCCCTGGCTCCCGGAGATTTCTGCCATGCGTGCTGCAGACACCTTCTCCCCCCTCCCTCCCCCTCCCTCTCCCTCCCGTGCTGCTCTGCTCCGTGTATCCGTCGCCCCCTAGCGTTAATCCCCTTTAACACAGCCTTCCCCCATGTCCCCCAGCCCCAACGGCATACGTTTTATTTTTAGAAAGCTCCCCAATGTTTTACTTACCTCTCCGCTTTCCTACGCGGAAGTGAGCTGCCGGCAGCCGCGTCAGTGATTGGCTGCCGCTCAGCCAATCACAGACGCGGCTGCCGGTCCCGCCCCTCTACTTGCATTTCCTCGCAAGCAGAGGGCCAGGAGCGCAGCGAAGGAAAGAGGGGAGGTAAGTAGAGTTTGGGGGGCTTTCTGAAATTAAAAATTACGTGGTTGGGGCTGAGGGAACCAGGGGGAAAAACATATCAAATATTAAATTTTAGGGTGGACATAGCCTTTAAAAATACTCTGCTGTTCAGTTACTAAAGAGGCAAGTCATTAAAAGACAAATTATGCTCATCAGACATTCAGGGTTATTCAATAAAAGTTCTTATGGTTAAAAATGGTGCTAATTTTGCCCCAACCAATCAGATCTTATTTAACATTTGAAAGCTAACATCTGATTGGTTGGCGCAAAATTAGCACCATTTTTAACGATAAGAACTTTTATTGATTAACCCTGATAGTGTCCACTGAATCTGTTTTTAAAGGTACACTTAGAAAAGGAACCTACCCATGCATGGGATTCGTCTGTTGCTCTTCAATTATTAAAGGCGATACCATAAATCACCCATCAAAAGGCACTCCAATATAACTAAAAAACTTTGCTACTTGTACTACCAAACAGGTACTATACCTCTTAAAATGCCCCTGTGTCACGTGGTACATGCTACGTAGGACAAACAGGAAGGGAAGTAAAGGAACGCATTAAGAAACATAAAAGGGACATTAAAAACTTTAAGCAAAGCACCAACTACAATTCCAGAGACATTCTTATCTTAACGTGCTTGTGAAGGTTCTCATTTATCCAGATCATGGAATATCTGTAATATTCATTCATCCAGGTCATGGTATATCTGTAATATTCATTCATCCAGGTCATGGTATATCTGTTATATTCATTCATCCAGATCATGGAATATCTGTAATATTCATCCATCCAGGTCATGGTATATCTGTAATATTCATTCATCCAGGCCATGGTATATCTGTAATATTCATTCATCCAGATCATGGAATATCTGTTGTATTCATTCATCCAGGTCATGGTATATCTGTAATATTCATTCATCCAGGTCATGGTAATCTGTAATATTCATTCATCCAGATCATGGGAATACTGTAATATTTCATCCATCCAGTATGGTTATATCTGTAATATTCATATCCCAGGTCATGGTATATGGTTATATTCATTCCTCCAGGTCATGGTGATATCTGTAATCATTCATCCAGGTCATGGCCTAATATCTGTAAATTCATTCTCCCGGTCATGGTATATCTGTTATATTCATTCATCCAGATCACGGATACTGTTGTATTATCATCAAGGTCATGGTATATATGTAATATTTCATTCATGCCGGATCATGGATAATCTGTAATATCATTCATTCCAGTCATGAGTATATGCTTGTATACTCATTCATCCAGGTCATGGTTTATCTGTAATATTTCATTATCCAGGTCATGGTATATCGGTAATATTCATCCTCCAGGGTCATGTGAATCTGTACATATTCATTCATCCAGTTCATGGTATATCTGTACTATTCATTCACCCAGGTCATGGTATATCTGTAAATATTCATTCATTCCAGGGTAATGGGATATCTGTAATATTCATTTCATCCAGGCCATGGTATATCTGTTATATTCAGTCATTCAGGTCATGGTAGATCTGGCATCTTCATTCCTCCAGTCATTGTATATCTGTAATATTTCATTTCATCCAGATCAGGAATATCTGGTGTCTTCATTCATCAAGGTCATGGTATATCTGTAATATTCATTATCCAGGTATCGGTATATCCTGTTATATTCATTCTCCAGATCATGGATTATCTGGAATATTCATCCATACAGGTCATGGTATATCTGTAATATTTCATTCATCCAGGTAATGGTTATCTGGTTATATTCATGCAGTCCAGGTCATGGTATATCTGTAATATTTCATTCATCAAGGTCATGGTAGTATCTGTTTAAATTCATTCATCCAAGTCATGGATACTCTGTAATTTCATTTCATCAAGGTCATGGTATATCTGAACAATTCATTTCATCAGGTCATGGCTATGATCTGTTAGATTCATTCTTCCGAGGTCCCAGGTATATCTTGACACTCATTCATCCAGGTCATGGTATTTATTCTGTAATATTTCATTCTCCAGGTCAGGTATATTCTGTTATATTCATTCATCCAAGTAATGGGATGATATCTGTAAATATTGATTCATACAGCAGGTCATGGGTTATATCTGTAATATTCATTACTCCCGATATGGATATCTTTTGTAGTATCTTATCCAGAGTCATGGTATATCTGTAATATTCATTCATCCAGGTCACGGTATATCTGTAATATTCATCCATCCAGGTCATGGTATATCTGTTGTATTCATTCATCCAGGTCATGGTATATCTGTAATATTCATTCATCCAGTTCATGGTATATCTGTAATATTCATTCATCCAGGTCATGATATATCTGTAATATTCATTCATCCAGGTCATGGTATATCTGTAATATAGTCCTTTGAAACATACCTCTTAAATATGTTTCATTATTAAACTTTCTCGGTATCTTCTCCTATGTGGTGTATGTAGCAACGTAAAGAAACGTCTGAACTCCTTCCTTGAATGCGGAAACTAAATAGATATTCCTCTTGGATTACCAGAGTACCTAATGATTTAATTCCATAGAGATATCTCAGCTGTGTGGATTAAATAAATACCCTCTAATATAAACTTTGCGTATGTTTCCCCCTTAACGTCCCCTTAATCTTCTTCCTATTCGCCGTTTGTCCTTGTGTACATATAATTTGTACTAAGGTCCATAAGTAACATATGTTGACATGTCTCAGAACATTTCTTTCTTATAAAATAGATACGTATTGTAACTTCCCCTAGGAAAAACTTTCAGGGTTTATTCATAAAAGTTCTTATGGTTAAAATGGGGGCTAATTTGCCCCCAACCATAAGATCTATTTAACATTTGAAAGCTAACTCTGATGTGGTTGGCGGCAAAATTAGCCCATTTTAACAGCTAAGAACTTTATGATTAACCGAATGTCCACTGATTTGTTTTTTAAAATGTATATTTTAATCAAAATTCCGTTCCTTTACCTTTTTTAACCACCTCTATAATCAGTGTCGTTAACGATGCAATATTGTCTCTTATGGTAAGCTCTGAAGGGTTTAACCTTTAGTTTTATCTTAAGAAAAGTACCATAGTTTTCTACCTTCAAAAAGGAAGTTGCATGAAAGTACAGTTGCAGTCTATGAGTTAAGGGGTCGTGAAGGCGCCAAAAACCACGTTTGGCCCGTTGGTTTTTATCCTTGGTGAATTCCATGTAACAGGGGTGGGGAATGGTGGAGTTTTAACCTCTCCTCTCGATGTAGCTTATTGGATCAGATCCCAAATTTTAGATACAAAGTTAAATATGACTCCACAGAGAGGATGCCATATCTGTATTAGTGGATGGGTGAAACTACCAGAGACACTAAAAGTTGGTCCTAATTCTATACAACATAAATGCTAATATTGTACAAAGAAAATAGGAAATACCTTACACACACTGGAGTAGTGTCCCCCACACTCCTCATTTAGCATCCATCCATAAATGCAGGTAAGTAAATCAAAAGAGCCAAGTAGAGGAGGAATACGGCAGACACAGGAATATGCTGCAAAAAGGCTGGTTGTAATTTTCTTTCTTTCTCCGTGACATGTTTCAGGCACACCGTCCCTTTATCAAGTGTATAAATGTGAAATATTGTGTTTGAGCTCTCGCTGATACTGAAGGGCTTAGAGTCCAACATCCCCATGTTTTTCTAATGTATTTAATCAATAAATAAATAACAATTTGTGTATGACTCGCTTACGAGTTTATTTAAAATGGTCACTGCCATTTCTCAAAGTAATCTGGTTGGTGAGATTTCGGTATTGAAGGGTTTGGGTTTGTTGTTTATAACCACCTCACTCTGGAAGTCCCTCCTATTTTTTAAAATGTCGCAACATATCCCACAAATCTTATCTTCACTGCAGATATCTACTCTACTGAATTAATTATCACTTTTTAGATTCGAGATTCCTTCTCATGCTTGAAATTAAAGTGTTAAACTGATTTGATTTAGAAGGACTAAAAATAATTAAACGCAAGTTTTCTAGAAACATATTATTTTTATCCTCTCCTGTAAAGGTAATCCCTCGTCTATACTATACTATTTCTATCAGATGATAATCCGGATAGAAAATGTGAATAAAGTAACAGATTTATTACATAATATTTGTTCTCTTATAATTATATGACCTAAATGTTGTGTCATAATATGAAAAGGGCGTGTCCACCCTTAAAAAAATAACTTTTCTATTTTAGGATTCTACCGCTAAACCCCATTTTTTGCATTATTAAAAAGGGCTAACAATGGCTGTCGCCTTGACTGACAGCCCTGACCAGGACGTCTTGAGAGTAGCACTGCAGAGTGGCGAGGGACCATATTCAGGGTAGTTCTTTCAGGGCATCTTTGGGCACGTTTCAATAATGGTGAAATGGTGTTTGGTGTAGCTGATCCTAGAGATAAAAATCGTTAAGGTTGGGACCTCCCTTAGAATTGTCAAAATAAATAATGTGTGTTTTTTATTTAGATACCAAAGAAACTAGTTAACTTTTGGGAGAGAGTATTGATACCTAGAGTGGACTTACAATGACTGTTTAAACTTTCCATCGCAATTTAGAGTTTGTACGAAGCGAGCATTAGAAACTCCCTAAAATCATTCAATGGTGGTAAATTTTAAAATCAGTTATTGTTGTTAAAAATGTTTTCCACAGCTCATGCACTTAAATGCGTTTTTTATACTGGGGTAACCTGGTATTAACTTGAAAGCGACATCTCATAACATAGCTGTTTAATATTATTATTATGGATTTTTATAGCACCAACATCTCCATGGCACTTTACAATTACATAGTCATACTTACATACAGGGTAATACATATTCTAATTCTACAAAGTCTACGAATACTATTACATATACATATAATACACAAAACTACAAAAAACTACGCATATGATGAGAGCTTACAGTTGGAGGAAATGGGTGTGAACCTCAGGTGACAGGATCATAGTAGGCTGTAAATACTATTGGCAATGGAGTGTTTAAAGGCGGTTAGGATCAGGTTGGGTCAGTGAAAGGGGAAAGTCTAGCCAGGTAATTGCTTCTCTATCCTGTGCTCCTGTGTGGGGGGACATATGCGCGCCCGTGTGTTGGGAGTGTGCCTCAACTGTGACACAACTTGGCAGCCTGGATGAGGTATTAAGTGGTGGTGAGACACACACCACAGACGACGATGGAGGAAGGGAGTTCCAGGCAAGAGGGGCAGCATGAGCCAGTCTTATGTGGGCATGGGAAGAAGGGACAAGTGTGGATGAAAGGAGGATAGGTCATTTGCAGAAGGAGGTTTGCATTGGACGGTCTATCTATTGATCGCTCTGAGAATGTATCAGGGGCGTATTGGTTAGTGCTTGATAGGATAGTAGTACTTGAATGGGATTCTTTGCCGTGTTGAACAGCCGTGGAGGAACTGACATAGGGAGAGGCGTTAGAGAAGCGAGAAGAGAAGTGTATAAGGCCGGCAGCAGAGTTTAGGGGTGGAATGAAAGTGTCCTTCGTGAGGTTGTTTTGGTCAAACCACCATAGGAGTGTGTTGGAGTATGAGGGACGAATGCGGGAGAGATTTGCTGAGATTGGATCGTGAACAGGAGTTGATAAGTATATTGACATGGGGTTTGCAGGCAAAATCTGAATCTAGCGCTATTCCCAGGCAACGGACATGAGGCGATATGATCCGGTGATATTTAGGGATATTGGGGTGTGTTCCCGTTAAATTTTAAATAGTAAGACTAGGGAGGGAACCAGAAGTGGGTCGGTGGGAAAGGATAAGTTCAATCTTGTACCATATTATAGTTTGAGGTAAGCAGAACGGTACTGAAGGCCGAGATAGGCACTAAGGCAGATAAAGGCATTGGAAATCTTAGGGCCAAATGATTGACATTTGGTATCTCTGCATAGAGGTGATACGAAATCCAAATAGCTAATTGTGTTTACCACAATGGTGTTTTATCCAAGGCCATAGGTGTAAAGGAGAAAAGAAGAGGCCAGTCCTGGGCCTTGCGGTACCTTACTTTTCCACACGAGATGGCGAGGGGTTGAGCTATATTCCAGAGTCTGTGAAAACTAAAGGTCCTTCCAGAGAGAAGGAAGATACCAAGAAAAGTGCAGGTCCCTGGTGTCCATAAGTAGGCCCAGGACCGGTCACAGAAGAATAAGCAAATAGCGTTCTAAACCCCAACTTATTGAAGTATAAAAACAAAAATTATTTTAAACAAAACCCAATTGAATCAGAATTGTTTCCTGATCTTTGCTAGTGCAATTTTTTAATATGGGAATTTTAAAAAAAATTCTCTTCGATCTAATTTTCTAGTTTTCTCATTTTTTTCCAATTTTTAATGGTTAGTCCAAGAAGTGACATAAATGTGGCAGTTCATCCAGTACAAGGATGTAAAATAACATATGGCATAAGAATTTGTTTCAATATTTTTATTATGTAAAGCTAATGGGTTCAGGCACTTTTAACTGCTGGATTCACATTGAAAGTAAATTGGTTCATTTTTAATATTTACCCATAAAATATTAGGTAACCAGAACCACTCATCACTTTATTGTAATAAATAATACTTAACATTTTTTAATTTTTTTTTGTTTTATGAATTGTCATGGTAAAAATACTATTTTTAAAATTTGTTACACGTTTTTTGCTGGCTACTTTTATTGGTTATATCAATTATTATCAGCAAGCATTCGTGTGCAAACTAATAACTGTTTGCAATGTAATGAGGCAGCCATTTTCAGAACATAAGAAACAAACTAAACATAGAGGTAGGGACAGAAAATCTCTGTCTTATTTAACATTTTCATTAAACTATTGGGCAATTTATAGGAGACCTATCGGCTCCTCTATTGCGAGTAAGTTAAGGCATGCCAACCCTGATACTGGCCCTCTCTGCTCTGCATTGTGGAATGGGCTTACATCACATTGGTTTTGTGGTGATTGTTTGGCCCTATTTTTGCACACTGCATGAACTTGCTCCTTAAAGCTTGCAGTATCCTTGCTACATAGGTTAAAAGTGGCGTTTAAGACCTAAAAAGCATAATGATGTCTCTCTTCGCTACACAGTTCCGCCCTCACCCACAGGTATTTTTACGGGATTTCCTGTACTAAGATTGAAATAGTAAAAAAAATATCTGTTTGGTCCAGATTCAGATAGCTGGTGTCAATTTAACTAGTTTTTTTACTCTTTTTAAAGTTCCATGCTACAGTATATTAGGTAGATGGACAAAATCTATAAGTTATAAATGTACTTACTAGCTGAACCCCTCTATTTTAATATGGAATAGTCAAAATGGGGTGACAGGTTTAGCCCCCCTCTGTCCACTCCTAAAAGCTCACTGCATGTATTTAACAAATTAAAACTGAAAGAAGTATCAAGGAGGAGTTTCATATTGCACCAAATTTGTGTTAAACAGTACAGTCTTAACCATTCAAAACTTTCTTATGGCCAGAGATACTATGTAGCAGACACAGACTGGCAGCTATACTATACTCGCATCCCCCTTTTCCAAGGCAAAGGAGACTTACTGGATAGGATGAGTCCATTGCTTGTTTGCTAGACACGTAGTCATGTCCTGTGGTGTATAAAGAAAAAACTTGCATTTCTCTGCCAGATATCTCTGAGAATGCTGGGGTGGAATTTTTCCCTTCTTTTTTGGATTATTGCTATTTTAATAGGATATGGGTTGTAAAGTACCTTCTGTTTTAAGAAGGCTGTATTTAATTTTTATGCTCGCGGAGACTTTTTTTTTTTTTTCTGCTCCTTTTAAGTTTAAGCCCAAAATCACCTTAGCTATATGCTGACTGGTATCCTTGTACTTCTCCATTCCTATTCCATAGAAGCTATGATCTGTGTCGGCACTGGTGAAATTTTTATCAAGATTGAAACATGGCAGGTTCTTCTTAGGACCCTCAGATTTTACCAATGTTGTTTGGCAGCTGTGAGTTAATAGGTAGGGTCGATTTTTTGCCATTTGAAACTTTCCATCAAAGAACAATTGATTTTACTCCCCTTTTCATTGATCCACTTTTTGGTTGATCGTTTGTAGGCCAGGAAATAGATTCCAGCCATTGTACAATGTTGTGATAACACCTATACATTTTGTGCATAAACATCCACTGATTACAACATCTTTCTGCATAAATTCACAGATTGGATAAAGGAAATAATGTAAGGGATAATACCCCCTTACAAGTATTAGATATAAATGTCATAGAGGAGTTTTTCACTGACCATAATAAACAGCACGAGGTCTGCAGGGCAGGGAACTCCGAGTTTGACTTTATACACCTTTTAATTACACTGCTAAATTATTTTAAATAAAAAATGGTGTTTGGACCATTTTTTTAAATGAAAATAATCAACCCCCCCCCAACATAATAAAAACCACCATGCTCTCAGCATTACAATAAACGGATTTTAATTACTCATTACTTTTTTCCATAAAAAAACTAACACGGCCAGACCTGAACGCTGTATTCCCTTCAACAGCCTCTGCATTACGTTCACCCTGCCAGTAGTCCGGAGGAATTTTCTGGTTTCGGCATTTGTTTTCTTTCACCAGTTTTTAACTGGCCGGTCCATAGCTGCTGCCGCGAAGACCCTGATTCCTTTCTATGACTCATATTATATAGATGTCTGGGTCTCCCGTGCAGCAGTGAACAAACTCGGCTACATACCCAGCAGTTAAAGTCTGTGAAGGATATGAATGTAGCTGAATCACCTACGGACCCCGGCAGGGGCTGGTTTGATACATACAACTGTTCAGGTCTGTGTGCCGTTTTTTTCTATGGAAGTAAGCTCAATCCTTATTTTTAATTGATGTCAGGACTTTTCAATGGGGATGGCGTGGTAATATATTCTTATATAAAACTCTACTACTATCAAGAGGTTTTTTATAGGATATGCGTGTGCCACTGCACCTCCTCCCAATAGAAAAGGCATTTAGCCTTATGATTTTAAAATTAGTACCAACAAATACATATGGATAATATCTGCCTTATCCTATATTAATCTTGATGTTAATGAAGTTGCACTTTCTAAAATGTTATTAGAAAATGTGTTTCTAAATTTCACAAATAAAATGTTTTTTTTTTTTACAAAAGGGCATATTTGTAAGAAAATGCTTGGTAACTGAAAAGCCAGTCCATGTTTCATTCTTGCCTTTTTCATAATCCAGCTCATTGTTTTTCCAAATATTGCTGCTGTGATGCTTTTTTTCATTCTGTTTGCATATGAAGATTTCAACAATTTTATTGGACTGCGTGTATTTTCTCTTAGTCTATTATCATAATTTTGCATAGAATTCTTCAGATTTCCTTATGAATCAGAAAATAAATGTGTTTAAATTAAAACATTCCTCCCCAAGGTACTTCCTAATTTAGAACAGAAATCTTCTTTTTTTTTTTTATCCACATATGTCGCAGTACGAATACTAAAGTAATCCAATTCAATCAAGAAGATTTTTTAAAATAATATATTCTAGGTTATAATTTAGTAATAATAATGTTTTTGCTTTTTTATTGCATAAAGGTTATTTCAAAACAAGAATTGATTTGACACACAATTAATTTGTCATTGATAGTTTAAATTCAATGTTAATAAAACATACATAAAGCAAACTACATTCTGTGCTCTTTATTTGTCATCAGTGGCCATAGCTAGTCCCCTAGTGGCACATTTTGGTGCTCTAAGCCTACGCACAGAGCTTTTCAAATCACTAGCGACGCCCCTGTAGGGTCATACAGTACAAAACTTTAAAGCTGAGCTTCTGTGGCAATTATGTACCCTGGAAATCCCAATTAGCATATCACAGCCAGGTGTTAAGGGCGCGATTAGATAGTGGCTAAGAGGTGTTAAAGGAACGCCAGAGTAAGGTGTCAAAACAGCATTGTACCGAACAACACACTGGCAGCAATGGTACATCCGAAAACCCCAATACTGAAACACAAGAAAGCGACATCATATACAAACAGTACAGTGCGAAGAATGCTCTGATTTGTATGTGGGGGAGACCAAACAGCAACTGCATCAACGTATATGCCCAGCACAGAAGAGCCAAATTCCTCAGGTCAGGACTCATCCGTGTACCTGCATCTAAGGATAAAGGACATCCTTTGAAGATTGTAATGTTTAATATTGGCAAAGGAACGTGACTGGTTCAAGAGAGGTGTTAAGGAGGCCATTTATGTGAAAATAAAGAGGTGGGGGTTTCGACACCAACTGTCTGCCATGTACAATGCTGTTTTGACACCTTACCCTGGGTGTTCCTATAACACCTCTTAGCCACTATCCAATCACGCCCTTAACACTTGGCTATGATATGGTAATTGGGATTTTCCAAGGTACATAATTGCCACAGATTCTTGTACAAGTCATTCTGAATTGAGAAAGCCAGTCGGATGACTAGCGAAATGTCTTCAAGAACTAAACTTTAAGTCCAGTTGATCTAATTGAATAAAACAGATATTCTTTTCTTAACATTTTCAGGCCAAGAAACATGCCCAACCAGCTTAAATGGGAAATATTAGAGAGCATATTCACCCCGAGAAAATGTCACTGGATTAGATACACTGATGCCTAAAGGCCTTAACAAATCATGGTCATTGAAATGTTACCTTTAATATGGTTATAAATATAGTCTCCTTTCTCCTTTTCCTACAGATAATTGTCTACCCTATTTACATAGATATTATAGCAAACATAGACATTGACAAGGTACGGCTAATATTACAGTTAATGTTACGGCTAAGTATAATGGGCAGATTTCACTAACACTGTCATATTGAATGCTTGTGAAGGTTCTCATTCATCCAGGTCATGGTATATCTGTTGTATTCAATTAGATCAACTGGACTTGAAGTTTAGTTCTTGAAAGAACTAAACTTCAAGTCCAGTTGATCTAATTGAATACAACAGATATGTCATATTAAATGTTTTGTTTTGTACCTGGAACCCTGATCATATTAGAATTAGGCCTTTTAGTATAACTTTTAGCATATGGTAGGCTGTGTTTGTTGCAATACCATGTGTCATGCATTTTATTTCATGTTGTATGGTTTACTTTGGTTTGTATTGCTCCACTACTCATAATGGCCCCAATTGAGGACTCAGCACCAATGGACTTTATGGACTTGCACTATTATTAAAGGACACTATGGAACATGGTTTTATCCGGACCCTCTGATTGGACTTTTGAACTGGAGGGGGCGGTACTTGTTGAGTTGTTGTTGCTTTTCATTGCCCATATTAATGTGTGTTTAAAAACAAAACAAAAAAAAAAGAACAGATCTAGCCAGGGCCTCATTTACACCTCAGGAGCCTGGCGCTGTTAGCCCCACCCTTAAACACAGACCACACCCTAAACTACACCCATTTTCTCTATTTGGGAGAAGAAAATAGACTATAAAGGGGTTGGATTGGTGGGAGGAGATTGACAGTCGCCCCTCCAACCCCTAGGTAGTGCCTGCTGTGTTTAATGGTAAATCCAGCCCTGGATCTAGCTATTCAGAGACGAGAATTTGTAATTATCTTACAAATTATCTTATCTTACCATTCCCAAGCAAAAAGTCCTCCAAATAATCCTCAAACTTGGCTTTGTCTACGTAGATTTTTAGCGTTTTGTTGAAGTGGAACAGGGATGCAAACACATCCTTAGGGTTCCTCATGGTATAAATGACCTGCAATATAGTTATAAATGTGTTATAGTCCTAGAGAGGGTTAAGTAGTATTTTATCATTTAAAATATATATATATATATATATATATATATATATATATATATATATATATATAATAGAAAATGATTAGGAAAGAGAGGTGTAAAGAGTCACAAGGTTAAAAAAGGGGGAGGATCAATGGGTGTGAAATTCCATTAATTGAGAGGTAAATACTAGGGGAACTTGGGTCAAAAAGCAAATAATGAGTTGCCCATTACTCACCTTCTTTTAAACTAAGTTTTTCTTTCTTGATGAGGATGATACTCCCCTTGTAACTTCAGCCAAACCTGGCCCACCTCTCAGCTAATACATTTTAACAAGTTTCCTCTCTTTAACCACTACAAAGCTGCAGTTATGCATTACACAAACAATCCTTCACAGAGCATACAGATACCAGCATGCACAGCTGTGCAACACAAGTAAACTTGTGTATATAAACAAGTAAACTACTGTATATAATTACAACAAAACTTTTTTTGCATTAATAACAGTGAAGCATTATGTGATAAATAAATCAAAAATATTGATAAATCATACAACTCCCAGCAGTGATATCATGCAAGTGAACTAAAGCGTACTACCATTTTCTCTGTTAATCAATCATACTTGCTAAGCAAGAATCTCTGGCTATTATCAGTTGGCAACTGGATCACTTGATCAGAAAAAATAGTAGTGTGTGGCAGTGGTGCAGCTAGTGCTGGGTATCCAGGGTGTAATTCTCAATGCCCCTGGTCTCGCCACAGGTTAAAAAAATTAATCTGCTGTTGAAGAATCATTTTTACGAACTACGGCTTTGTGTATTTGGATAAAACAAGACGCAAGTTTGTATCTTTAACAGCAAATTTGACACTCAACTGTCTGTGAATGTTTTCGGCACTTATATTTACTGGACTCTGAGGGCAGTCACGCAGAGGCACTTATATTTACCAATGTGTGGGTATTTTATATTTGCCAGTCTGTGTGGTAATCTTGTAATTATCAGTCTGTGTGGGCATCTTATATTTTCCAGTCTGTGTGGGCATCTTATATTTGCCAGTCTGTGTGGAAATCTTATAATTATCAGTCTGTGTGGACATCTCATATTTACCAGTCTGTGTGGACATCTTGTAATTACCAGTCTGTGTGGGCATCTTATATTTGCCAGTCTGTGAGGTAATCTTATAATTATCAGTCTGTGTGGGCATCTTATAATTTCCAGTCTGTGTTGGCATCTTATATTTACCAGTCTGTGTGGGCTTCTTATATTTATCAGTTTGTGTGGGCATCTCATATTTACCAGTCTGTGTGGACATCTTGTTATTACCAGTCTGTGTGGGTATCTTCAGCAAACAAACCAAGCTGGAAGGAGACTCAACTGCACTTAGATTTACTGGTCTCTGAGGGCAGCCACTCAGTGGCACTTATATTTACCAGTGTGTGGGTATTTTATATTTACGAGTCTATGTGGGCATGTTATAATTACCAGTCTGTGTGGGCATATTATATTTACCAGTCTGTGTGAGCATCTTATAATTACCAGTCTGAGTGGGCTTTTTATATTTATTAGTTTGCATGGGCACTTTATATTTACCAGTCTGTGTAGACATCTTGTAATTAACAGTCTGTGTGGGCATATTCAGCAAACAAACAAGGTTGGAAGGATACTCAACTGCAAAAAAATGTATTTCAGTGCTTTCAGCAACATGTTTCAGATCTTACATGGATCCTTTTTTGGCTATGCAGAGCAGTGGGAGAATAGTATCTTTCTGTGGGTTTTTTAGAAAAGTAAACTGGCGGTTGGGGGGTGGAATGGGGTACCCTATACATAGAAAAAAGTTTGTCTAGGGGATGCAGCAGACAGAATGGATCCGGAGGCAGTGAGGGTGTGGGGGATGGGCAAGGGCTACCTTCCGCTTGCCAAAAACCTCTCAGAGGACAAGGAAGCAGCAGGGATCGGATGACTAACAGATACATCCTACTCTTCACTTTTTGTTCAAATTTGAACAGGCACTGCCAGAAAACCATAAAGAGCAGAGTTGTAAGGTAAGGATTTTTTAACACTACACAGTGGGGCCAGTAGTGGGTTAAATTTTAGTTTTGGGGGTGGACGTGCCCTTTAAAACACATATGATTTGATACTTGAACACTTGTACATAGTGACTGTCTGGTCTATATTTAGATTAGAAGCATGACACAGGCTGCATAGATTTAAGGGTAGCCATACAGAATTGCATTTAATAAAATAAAGCTTAGCCTCACAGCATGTAGATTTTATGTCTGTTTTGGTCTGAAAGGTGGCAAGCCTACATTTACAACCCAACAAGCTAAGGTTTAAAGGGGAATTAAATTCAGAGAACATTGCCCCAATAGAAAGAGCACATTCACAAAGATACAAAAAGTTGAATCCCACCTCTCTCTGCTGTACATGTTGGGTGATTCATAAAAATAAACTGTGGGTACTAGGGGTCAGCTGCTGTAATTCCCCTTATCAGGGAACACCCAGCTAAGCTGACAGCCAATCATGTTACAGCTCAGAGATCATCCCTCCCTCTGCCACAGAACACAAATTTCAGTGCAGTTTTTGTGTAAACACATAACAAATGCTCCTGTCCCTAACAATTATAAATTCCTTTGCTTTTCATACAAAAAGAAAAATAGCCTTTGCAGTTTATTGCTAGCATGGCTGTAAGAAACAGAATAATAACATTTCAGTAAAAAATAAAATTGCAACCTTCTATACTGTGTATTTCTAAAGGATAGAGATGGACTAGAACTCGAACTCGAACCCAAGTTTGAGCTGATCTATTCGAATTCGAACAAATTCGGACTTCTCGAATTATCCCGGACCCGGATTTTCGATATTTTCGGACTTTCAATAGATATCGAATGTTCAACCATTCGAATATGCGAGTAAAATGCCTATTATACCTACACGCGAGCATCGAATCCACGAGTAAAGTGTCCATCAAAACCTATACGCGAGGATCGAATCCGCGAGTAAAAAGTCCATGTTATCTAGGCGTGAGCATCGAATCCGCGAGTAAAGTGTCCATTAAAACCTATACGCGAGCATCGAATCCGCGAGTAAAATGTACACGATACCTAGGCACGAACATCAAATTCGCGAGTAAAGTGTCCATTAAAGCTTATACACGAGCATCGAATCCACGAGTAAAATGTCCATGATACCTAGGCGCTAACATCGAATGTTCGAACGCGAGAGCTCAAAAATAGCGCGAGTGAGAGTAAAATTGATTTTTCGAATGTCCTGGATATTGGAACATGTTCCCCAGACCATTTCCCAGGTCCCACAGCCATTTACATTAAGTTACCATTAATATTTTAATTGTATTTCATTAGAACTTTTGGAACTATTTGACTCCCATTGACTTTAATGGGTCCATTTTCGAACTTTCGAACTTTCCATATAGTTCGAAAGTTCGAAGATTTCGAAAATGGAGTTCGGCCATCTCTATAAAAGGAAAGCTTTCTACCTCTATGCCACAAGGGCTACAGGTGGGATATCAATACATGTAGCATCTCTATCTTTTGTTAGAAACAAACAATTGGGGAATTGACCCTGTATCCCAATGGTCTGGTTGTTTCCAAACCCAGCACCTTAGCACCATGCCACCACTGCAGATGCAATTGATGCAAGTACATTTTAGTAAATGTCAGTAAAATCAGTTCTCTATTTTGTATTGCTCCAGGAAGGCTGTCAGCAATTCACGCTGGTTGGTAAATAAAAAAAACAGAGCTGCTATATATAAAGTTTTTGCATATGTTGAAACTTTATATTTTTCTAGAAACATACTGGAAACAAACAAAAGAAAAAGCAAAAAACTCAGGTAGTAGAATTATTTCATAAGTAAGCTGGGGATTTGAACTGGGGATTTGTGACTTCTTGGGCAGTGTGTTCCTAAAAAAGGAACAGAGACTTCTGGGTAATTTCCATGTTGCCATTGTAGCCCTTCCAAAATCCTTTACCAAATAAAAGTTTTTTTTGAGCATTCCACAAGCTAAATGCAAAACTAGAGAACTAACCACAAACTGGTTCCTAAAAAAACACAGTATTTACATGGCGCAACACCAGCAACTCAGCAGTTCACATAGCTACATTTAGAAACTTTCACTAGAAAAAGAAGCTAGAGACTCTGTGCATAAAGATAGTGAATACTGGTGTCAGGGGGCATAGGATATGGGCTATGAGTTGTACTGGAAACAACATGGAAGCCTTCTTTGTCTATTACTTACATGTACTAAATGCAACTTAATAGAGAAGAACCAATGTATAGGTGTTCTGGCGAGAAAAGTGTTCACATTAGGATTTAAATAGTGTAAGTTTAGTTCTCCTTTAAGTTCACTTATGTGAAATCACTATGCATGATGGGAATTGTATGATTTCAGAAGAATGAATTATTTTTGGAGCTGTTAAGGTGGTGTGTAACACCCATGATGTTTGGTATGACTCGTATGTCACATGTGCGATTGTAGGCTCGACCTGCTATGTATGAGTGGAAGATGAAAATCCATTTTGGCGAACTATTGTTTAGTGCATGGGCGGTCGGTAGGGCGACATTTATGATTTGCTTGACCGAGTGTCCATACAGCAACCTATAGACATTCATTTTCCCACTTGTGCCTTATGGGTCGCCCCTGAGATCTCACATATGACGGAGCTTTAGAATTAAACACTTCCCCTATCCCACCAAAAAAAGAACAACATATAATTAATTCACTGCCCATACCTTAGTTAGTGGAAACTAACCCGCAGAAATAGATTATCATGCTGAAATGCTGGTCAGTTTACCATTAGAAGCATCAATTTCAGTTAAGCAATACAGCACGTATAAATATTTATAAAATATATAAAATAAACTGATACTTTGCCTTATGTAGCTTTAAAATAAGTTTTAAGGGAAAAAGTGGCAAATATATATATCATACCATTCAAAGGTCCCGTTTATAAAGCACCCTATACACAGGCTGTACATTTGGATCGATTGACCGCTCAACAGTGTTAAGAAGTTTAGCAGGAAAAAAAAAGGTCGGGCCAGGCGGAAAATTTTCCGCCGACCACATCTTCCATCGCAGTCTCTGTTCAGGTTTCAAGCTGTTTTTCAGATCATTGAAATCCAATCAGAAGAATGTCTGCCAATGTATAGCTAGCTTAAAGGACAACTATAGCCTCAGAAGGAAGGTTTGTGTTTTATCACCCTGTGTGGTTATGTGATATGATTATGTTATGTGATATTATTATGTTCTTTACACATGCTCAGTCCAAAGATACTGCAGGAACTCTTACAGTTTGTACAGTTGGTCACACCCACTAGTAGCCTCTCTTACCAATCCCTTTTCAGGACAGATTAGGCAAGGGAGCGTGTGACAGAGCTGAGGGGTGTGGACAGTACAGACACCCAGTTTCATCCAATTCTTCAGGGGTTTATATTTACTTTAATGTAATTTTCTGTAGTGGGATTTTTCAGTTTATTGGTGTTTTTAAAGGGGGTATGTTCAGTGTAAAAAAGTGTAAAAAAAATGGGTTTAGTTCGCCTTTAAGGCAAACTAACAGAAATATATGCAAATTATACATAAATGACAACTTAGCCTATAAGAAATTGGAGGAATCATTGCGAGGCTGTCATTTGGGGCACTTATACCACACTACAGTTCTCTTTTAATAACAACCCCAAACTGATATTACATGTAACACACAATATCTTACCTTAGCCTTAGTTCTGAAGACTGACTGTGTAAAGATGTGGCAGGGTAAGTGAGATGTCATTATCCTTGGACTTGGGAGATTCTTTACAGCTTTTAAACCAGCTTTAGTTTCATACCAAGGGGCTCTCATGAACAGCGGCACTGAATTATTTTCTGTTGGGTCCCCGTTGCGTTTAATCAGATTTAAAATTTCTGCCATCCAATGTGTTCCTGTACAGGAAAGGGATTTTATATTACCCGTCTTCCTCTAAATAGACACTTAAGATAAAAAGAACATTTTATTAACTCTCCACAGGTTCAGTTCAAATACATGGTAACTTACCAGACTTAGGGTAGGTCACATTGTAAATATCGTCATCCAGAACACGAAATTCATTTTCTATAAAGCGGAGAATCTCCTCAGAGTGATAATCTGGAGAAAATCTGACTCCTTTATATGTGAAATAGTTATATGTCATTTTAACCTATTAGAAAATATGGAAAAAAATATTATCAACACGTTGCTGCTGCCGATGACTAATGTGCTGCTTTTGCCAATGTATTGGATAGATTTCTAAATAAGTTAATCCATTAACCATGTTTAACGATGTTTTCCAACCACTGCAGTAAATGATTTAAGTAAGTGATGCAATACTATTCTTTTAATTCCACAACCAAAACAAAGGACAAGAAAATATTTTAAAAAAAACCAATCCGGACAACTAGACAGAAAAAGAACTGAAAACCACGAGTCGAATTTTGAAATATTCAAGACATACTGTATTTTGTTCAGAAGCAGGATTTCTGTGAACGATGCCTCATTTTTGTATTTGGTCTGGTGTAACGTAACATGTAATGTAAAATGAATAATAGTTTAATAAGTTGCAAAATTGTTTTGAAGACCAGCTACCCAGTGGCAAAACTGCAAATCGCCTGGGCACCTTCCAGGTTTCTCTCAAGGACCCTGTCACATTCTACCTCTCCCCAGCAGCAGGCCTGTTTTTTAACAGCCGATTGCCCTATCTAAGTAAAGGTGCATGCAATCAGCTGTTTAAAACACTGTTACTGGACCAGCAGTTGATTGCAACCATCTTTACTTACATATGCACAATCAGCTGGTTAAAGGGTCTGCGGGGGGTGGATGCTGCAGAAGCTGTTTACGCCGCACAGCTACCACACCCATACACGGCACGATTATCGGCCATGCATACACATGGTGCGTTGAAGGCCAGCCCCCGTGGTCACACGTGTGTATGATCCTTAAAGGGGTGACTCCCCTACTTTAAAGGGCAACGATACTACTGTTCCACTTTTTGTAGATAACAGACTAGGTAGCTGCTGGCTATGGTAGTGTAGAAATATTAGGATTTCCAGATTTTGAAATACAAAATAGAAGACAAATGTAAGGTTTGTGAGTGCAAAAGGTTGTGACCACGCCCACTTTTCCAAAGCCACACCCAGTTTTGAGGTAACACACACTTTGCAGTAAACACCTGGTACGCTGTAAACATAGTATTAGGTCTGATTCACACTAGGACGGCCATTTTTGGTACATTTTCATTATCTGATTTTTTCCTATCTTTTTAATTAAAACTTGTCAGACTGTTTTAACAGACCAGGTCAATCCGATCCATTAATAAAGGTACCAGAACACACGTTTCTATCCAGACAAAAACATGTGTAGTGTGAACAGGCTTACAGAGAGTTCATGTGGATCATCCAAATAGATATGTATTAAGGCTCAGAGTGCAGTAAAATTCCAACCTTGTCATCCAAAAACCCACATACTCCAACACACACAGGTGTCACACACACTCACACTTGCATTCTGCCATTTTACATTTCCAGATTTACACATACTCATAAAGACAGGCACCCATGCAAAGGCACTCACACACTGTCACAGACAGAAACTCCCGCAGAGGAACACACACCCTACACAGCCAGGCAATCATGCCACATTACAGCCCGCAACTACACAGAGGCACACCCACTCTCCTCTTACAGACAGGCACCACACTCCTCAGGCAACATGCACAATTACAGCCCGGCACTCACACAGAGGCACTCCCACTCTTACAGACAGGCACACACACTCACAGCCAGGCAATCATGCACCCTTACAGCCCGGCACTCACACAGAGGCACTCCCACTCTCCCTCTTACAGACAGGCACACACACTCACAACCAGGCAATCATGCACACTTACAGCCCGGCAGTCATACAGAGGCACTCCCACTCCCCCTCTTACAGACAGGCACACACGCTCGCAGCCAGGCAATCATGCACACTTACAGCCCGGCACTCACACAGAGGCACTTCCACTCTCTTTCTTACAGACAGGCACACACACTCACAGCCAGGCAAACATGCAAACTTACAGCTCGGCACTCACACAGAGGCACTCCCACTCTCTCTCTTACAGACAGGCACACACAGGCTTCACATACTTTAACATTTATGCACACACTTTCTCTTGCAAATAGGCATGAAAATGTTTTTTTCATTTAGCTGTATATCTGCTTTTTTACACCTGCATGTGGGATTTGGGCACTAACAATGAATACAGCACACAGGCATTGTGGCAATGTCGTGGCAAAGGTGTGCGCATGTGAAGTCATCACACGCCGCGTCGCCGCAACGCATGTGTGCACTGGCATCATGTTGTGTCGCACTGATGTCAGGTGTGTGCTCTGCAATCGGAAAAACTATTTGCTTGGCTAAGGGATTTCTCATCTTCTGGGGGACGGAGCTAAAATCGCGAGACAGGAGGAGGAATACGGAAACTTTGAAGGAGTTAAGGAGTTATGGGAGGGGGATAGAAGGAAAAAAATCACTTTAAATCTAAACCTAACGTTATCTAGTAACATTCAGTTGGATTTACAGTGTACTTACCCTTTAAAGCAAATTAAACTTTCCTCACTGCCGTACTCGGTGACTGCAACAATGTGTCAGACCTGAAGTTTCTCCCTTCCTGCTGACTTGAGGTTTGCAACAATGTATCAGCACAGGATCAGGGAACAGCTCTGAAAGTCAGTACTTATCAGTGTGTGTGTGTTAAATGCTAAAAACCCGGACGAACCGGTTCATCAGAAATCCCCTCCAGACCCTGGATTTGTCATAAAAAAAGAAGGACAAACCTGGGATATCCCTGATGAACTGACTTTAAAACATGATAGATACACATGTAGATTGTCAGACAGAGAGAGACAGATAGAGAGACAGACACTGAAAGGCAGAGATAGAGAAAAAGAAAGTGATAGGCAGACAGAGAGATAAACAGATATAGGTATATAGTGCCTTTGCGGCACTTACAAGTGCCCTTGCGGCTCTGACAAGAGCCCTTTGGGGCTTAGGGGTCCCGCAGCTTGAACTGGGACCCCCTCCCCGGCCCTTGTAAGGGCCCATGCGGCACTGACAGGTGCCTTTGGCTGGGGTCCCATAGCTTGAACCGGGACCCCCAGTGTGCGGCTCTTAAAAGAGCCCTTGGGCGGTGTCTTCTTTCTTCCAGTCCCAGCGACACCAGCTCCGCTGAGGCCGTCGACCCCCGAGAGGTACCCCTGCGGGCGCCGGCGACCTCAACAAGGCGATGTTGCCGGCATCTTGATCCGACGCGACGTCTTCGGGCTGGCGACACCAACCCCACTCAGGTCGCCAATGCCAGGCGACAGGAAAGTTTATGAAATCTGATTGGTTAATGTAAAGCATGTAAACCAAGCATTAAAAAATTGACCAATCAGAAACGGATTAGGGTTTTCTGCAAACCTATATAAAGAGGTGCACTCCGCTGCGGAACGCAGATGCCATCGCAGTAGATGACTGAATATAGAAGAAAGAAGCGGCTGGCAACATCGGCTCCGCTGAGGCCGGCGGTGCCAGCGGGCTCACTGGCGGCCACAGTGAGCCTGCCTGGCATCAGCGACCTGAGTGGGGTTGGTGTCGCCAGCCCGAAGATGCCGCCCAAGGGCTCTTTTAAGAGCCGCACACTGGGGGTCCCGGTTCGAGCTGCGGGACCCCTAAGCCCCAAAAGGCCCTTCTCAGGGCCCCGCTGGAGGGTGCCTCCACCCCTCCCAGCGGGCCCTTCCCCTCCCTGCCAGCGGTGGGGCAGGGGGCTTGTAGGGGTTGCGGCCCCTTCCCAGAAGCCCTTCCTAGCCTCCTGTTCCGAGATTGCCGCAAGCGGGGAAGGGGTTGGGAGGGGCTGCTGGGAAGCGGCAGCGGGTGGTCTCCGCCACCACGGGGGGTCAAGGGTGGGGTGGGCGTGTCTCCCGGGGCAGGTGGTGAAGCAAAACGACCGATACTAGCAATGCGAAACACTTACCGCCGCTTTATAAATAGAAGCGGCGGTAACAGGTAAGTATCGGCGCAAAGAGTTAACGCCTCGTTAACTTTTCGCGGCCGTTTCCCGACATTAATAAATCACGTTAAACGCAATTTATGCAGAAAGGTCGGGGAAAACGGCCGCAAAAAGTTAACAAGGCTTTATAAATATGCCCCATAGACAGAGAGATACAGAAAGATAGAAAGAGAGAGACAGAAAGACAGGCTGACAGACACAAAAAGAAAGACAGTGAGAGACAGAAAGGCATAGAGAGACAGATAGACAGAAAGACAGGCTGACAGATAGAGAGACAGTCAGAAAGACAAAGACAGAGAGACAGCAATACAAAGAGAGAGAGAGAGAGAGAGAGAGATACAGAAAGACAGGCTGACAGAGAGAAAGACAGAGAGAGACAAAAGACAAATAGAGACAGAAAGAGAGAGAGAGACAGACAGACAGATAGACAAAGACACAGACAAAAAGAGACAGACAGGCTGACAGAAAGAAAGCAGATAGCCGGAGAAAGACAGAGAGACAGACAGAGACAGAAAGACAGGCTGACAGAGTGAGACAGAAAGGCAGAGACAGACAGACAGAGACAGAAAGACAGAGACAGAAAGACAGGCTGACAGAGAGATACAGGCTCATTTACCCAGAGCCCCTATCACTCTGGGTAAATGCTCCTTCCGTGATTTAAGTGGAGAACCGGTTAGCGTGACTTTAACTCTTACAGGGAGACTCAACAAAAGTTCTTATCGTTTAAAATGGTGCTAATTTTGCCCCAACCAATCAGATCTTATTTAACATTTGAAAGCTAACATCCGATTGGTTGGGGCAAAATTAGCACCATATTTAACGATAAGAACTTTATTGAATAACCCATATTTGCCCATTGAGTCTGGGTAAATGAGCTTGATAGTCTTTATACACTACTATCTCATAGTAAAACAGAGCAATTCTTTAGTGACACAAAACAGACAGCTGAGCTGAACTTACACACTGTGTGACTCAGTCTTCAGCAGATCTCTTCTGCTTACTACTCAATTTAAGCACGCACTGCTGAGAGACTCGGTTACATGCAGCCACTAACAGCCTTGCTCTATGGTGTTCAGTAGTCTTACGGCGTGCGTACAGGAACATGGTGGCGCCGCACATAAAAGACTTTCTGATCATGGCAATGATAGTGCCAATAAAACTCCCAACACCTCTTACCCTTTAACCTTATCCTTCTTTCCCAGCCCAAAGATAACACGGACCACATTTTTTGGAACAAAAGGCCACAGCAGGTTTCTTTATTGCATAATTTACATATTTAAAGTGCAACATTTCCATATATAAATAATTAAATGGCAAACATAAACAACCTGCACAAAGTGCCTTATAAACATTAACCTTAACACTCCTCATATATTTGTTAACAATATTAATAAACATAGTAATGGAACATAGTCCATAGAGGCCTGCCCCCATTTTTCTTCCAGCCTTGCGTTGCTCATCGCCGCACCACACCGGCTCAATGAGTACTCTCCTTTTACCCTCCGATCACCCCTCACTATCTAAAGGACCTATACAGCCTGTAACCAAAACTGCTTTCTCACCTATTCGACTCCGTCTGTCCTCTATGGACCACCTCCAACTGCTGTGACAAAAGGAACCGACCCACTTTTTGCCCACAGCCCTACCAATCTGTCACCTTCAATTACACCCTTACTCTGCCTACCCAACTAGAGGGCAGGTGGGCGGTCCACTCTTCAGTCTTCTCAGTTGTAAAGAGGCCTTACTTTGTCCTGCACCTTCTTTTATCCCCTTACTGCTGCCTAGTCCCCCCCTCCCATTAACCTTCCTGACTAATTACTTACTTGCTTTCACTCCTTCCTGCCCAATTAACTTCTTGCTTTCACTTCCAGCTCCTTCCTAGCTCCAGAGCCTCTTTCCATCTTAACCCCTTTGCTTACCGTTTTCTGTCTCATCCCTGCCATGCCCTCCTGTTCCTATGGTCCCCCCGGGTCTTGGCAGTGATAGTGCCAATAAAACTCCCAACACCTCTTACCCTTTAACCTTATCCTTCTTTCCCAGCCCAAAGATAACACGGACCACATTTTTGGAACAAAAGGCCACAGCAGGTTTCTTTATTGCATAATTTACATATTTAAAGTGCAACATTTCCATATATAAATAATTAAGTGGCAAACATAAACAACCTGCACAAAGTGCCTTATAAACATTAACACTCCTCATATATTTGTTAACAATATTAATAAACATAGCAATAGAGGCCTGCCCCCCTTTTTCTTCCAGCCTTACGTTGCTCATCAGCTGCACCACACCGGCTCAATGGGTACTCTCCTTTTACCCTCCGATCACCCCTCACTAGCCAAAGGACCTATCCAACCTGTAACCAAAACTGCTTTCTCACCTATTTGACTCCGTCTGTCCTCTATGGACCACCGCCACAGCAGGAGGGCTGTACACCTTCAGCTCTCCTGCCCGCCAATACTTTCCACGCCAATTGGGCTGCCTCCTGCAAGTCGATGTTTAAAGGAGAACTAAACCCAATTTTATATACTCCAGAATCTGAAAACAACCCCCCTAAAAATACCAATAAGCTTTAAAATCCCACTTCAGTAAATTGTATTAAAGTACATTTAAGCCTGTTAAGAACTGTATGAAGTATCTGTGTATATGTGCAGTGTCAGACCACACCTCCTGACCTCAGTCAAATGCTTCCTTGCTTTATCTGTCCTGTAAAAGGATTGGCTAGAGATTTTTAATGGGTGTGGCCAACTGTAACAAGTTTCTGTCAGTCAAGGATTGAGCATGTGCAGAACATAATGGTCGTTGACCAAACTGTGTGATACTAGAATGTTATGAAGTAAAGCACAAACCATATGTTATTTAGGTAAATTTCCCAGTGCCCATATCAAAATCAGAGTTAAGACACAGATTACTGGTTTTATATCAAGGTGTTCTGCCTTCTGGTTCCGTGTTGTTCTGGAGCTTTAGTTGCCCTTTAATAGATCTGACCCCAACTCTGTCAAGTGTACACCATCCCTTCCATACCAAGTGTCTGAAAAGGCTTCTAAGTCCGCATGTCTACACACTAATTCTTTGTTCCTCAATATGAATTTACCCACTGCTCTATTGATTTTAACACGCACCCTGTCCAATGCTTTCCAATCCAGCCCACCTCTCCAAATTTTTCTCGGAATGATATCAGACCATATCACCAACACCTCCGGAAAGGATGCCCATAACCTAAGTAAATCGCATTTTATATCTTTCAGCAGCGTTTTCATGGGAACCGATCTGATATCATTCCCCCTAGGTGAACACACAGAATTCCAGGTGGACCATGCACAGCCGCATACTCCTTAAAGGACGGCAAAAACTTATTCCAACGCAGCCCTCTCAAACCCAACCATCTCACTGTTACTTCCCTCCCGTCAAAGCCCAGTTGCCTGCCTCCCGGCCGAACTGCTGCCCTTCTGGATGCATAATAGATGTAGGAATGGCCATAGATCCAAATAACCGTTGGGTCTGAAAAAAGAAGTAAAAATAGTTAACAACTGTACCCTTATCCCCGCTATCAAACCTTTCCGCTCGCCCCGGACATACGTACAAGGTAAAGTGGTTAGACTCCCATCTACCTATCCTCTTAATTGTGTTATCCGATAGACCCCATCGAGCAGCTTCCGTTGCCGCCCCTATCCGAAACGAATGACAACCATAGTCTTCCACCCTTGCCCCTACTGCCATTAAACATTTGCGGAAAACTGCCCTGAATTGGAAAGTGGACAGAAAAGACCCATCCTCATGAATTAGTAAGGGGCCTGGCCGATCCGGCCTGATCGCTAGGAACTGCCTAAAGCATCTAATTGGGCAGGTCGTTTCCCTACCCATAGGCCACAGGAAGATATAGGTGCCTCTCCCCCCTTGATCTGTCTTAGATTGCCGAAATTTTATTCGAAGACCACCGTCCCTCTCGCATACGTCCTCCTGCCAGAGTATTCCCGCCCTAGCCTTACTGGGATTTACTAGCTCACTAATCCTAAAGGCCCCAAAAAATGCCAGAGAGAAGGCCAAATGAAACAACACACATTCAAAAGGAGAACCGCAAATTTGATCTAAACACCCGATTATTGATTTCAACAAACTAAATGAAACCGGCCTACGTCTGTCACGCGTCACCCCTCCCTTTCTGTACCCTTTTAGCGCTTGACGGACTACTGCGTCCTTCGTTACGTCCTCTTGTCTGGAAATCCTAAAACCAAAGGATAAACCCGAGATTCTGCTATTCAAAGTAGTTATAGAAACCCCTTCCGCGTACATCTTGCTAATCCAAGCTAACAGTAGGTCGCAGTTATTAGGAGGGAAACCGCAACTCAGGAGATTCTCCTTCGTAATTTCCCACACTTTCCATGCTTTGTCGTATTTTGCCCAAGTAGTAGGCGCCACCGATTTCTCTACCAGGTCTGCCACGTGCCTTCCCCCAGACTCCATAACCAACTCGGACAAGGAACTCCCACCCGTTCTGCCGTAGGTACCACATGCCAGAACCGGTCCCATTGGAAGCGAGAAAGGGAATCGGCAATTACGTTATCTACGCTGGGACATGTTTTGCTCTGAACCACAGGTTAAGTTTTAAACATTTCAGCACTAAATGCCTCAGCAGCCTAAGCACTGGAGGGGAGGAAGCCGTGAGATTGTTGATGACGTGTACTACCCCTAGGTTATCAGAATAGAACACTAGTTGCTTGTGCGCCAGCCTATCTCCCCACAACTCTAACGCTACCAAAATGGGAAACAATTCCAGGAATGTTAAGTTCTTGGTGAGGCCCAATGTGTGCCAATGTCCGGGCCAGCCTTCCGCGCTCCAGAGGCCATCCAAGTATGCTCCGAAACCCCCCCTACCTGCCGCGTCGGTAAATAGCTAGATGACGCTGTTTTTCATTTTTTGGTCTGGCCACAACATGGCTGACACAATTGCACCAGGGAACCTGATTGCCATTTTATGATTGTGTTATAATTTTTTCTTCTTTGTAGTAAAATACATTAAAACCAGTAAAGTAATAATGTTATGATGTGGAAATGTGTCCCAAAATGTAGGCACATGCTTACATGTAGGTAAATGTTTGAAAATGAGCAATCCTATATAATAAAACCCTAAGTGTGCATCCCTGTGTCTGCGTGTGTGTGTCACTGCAGTTCCTATGGACTCACCGCTAGAGGGAGAGTCTCTGCAGTTCCTATTGACTCACCACTAGAGGGAGAGTCTCCGCAGATCCTATTGATTCACCACTAGAGGGAGAGTCTCTGCAGTTCCTATTGACTCACCACTAGAGGGAGAGTGTCTGCAGTTCCTATTGACTCACCAATAGAAAGAAAACACAGGAAACACGGAGGGAGAACAGCGATTAAACAGGGGCCCCTGGATTTGGGACAGAGGGGGGGGCCTGGATTCGGGACAGACCGGGGGCCCTTGGATTTGGGACAGAGGGGGCCCCCTGGATTTGGGACAGAGGGGGGACCCTGGATTTGTTACAGAGGGGGGGGGCTTGGATTTGGTACAAAGGGGGAGCCCTGGATTTGGGACTGGGGGGGCTGGATTTGGGACAGAGGGGGGCCTCCTGATTTGGGACAGAGGGGGCCCATGGCCTTGGACAGAGGGGGGACTCTGGCCTTGGGACATTAAGAGGGTACTCTAGCCTTGGGACATGGAGGACTATGGCCTTGGGACACTAAGGGGGCACTCTGTGCTTCTAGCGCCCGTTATTGTAGTGGGCTTAATGTCTAGTGGTCAATAAAGAAGGTAGCTACTAGCAAGGGGAAAGAGAAGACTGCCTGATAAAAATGTATTATATATAGGAAACATTTGCTCCAACATGGAGGAGGCTGCATCATATTCATGTTTCTTCCCATGGAAATTTAACATCTTCTGTTGCTAAACTTCATCATAACATTCACATTCGCCACAGTGAGATGGGACTTCCAATCCCCACAATCCCCAACGGAACAATGCAGAATACGACGTTAGGATAATGTCATACAAACAAATATTTGCTTCCTTTTATACATAAATATCAAAAGCTGTACACTGCAGGTTCTTCAGTTGCAATGTTAAAGGGTATATTCACTCATAAATAAGACTTGGCTTTTTTCAGATTAATTGAAGAACGGTGGGTAAAGGGGCTATGTCTTACCTCACGTTCTTCAATTCAATAGTCAGGAGCAGGCAGAGAACACAGCAATAGCTTCTCTTATAGGTCCTGACGCTCCCTTGCACTGTAGTTGAGAAAGCTCCGCTATGAAAGGGGAGCAAAATGCATCCTCTATCTCAGCCTCCTCTCCCTTTTTACTCAATCTGTCAGGTTCAGTATCTCATGCTTCCACTATGCTTTATGTCTATGATGCACTTTACTTACATGTGTAAGATACTTCCCTATCTTCTACCCTAAACACTGATTATGTACATGATTATGTGCTGATAGTACAATAAGAGCACTAAGGGATCTTCAACCTGCTCAGTTGTTCTCAGTATTGGATGCATGAGCTGTGTGTTCTGGATTTACCCGATGGCTGTACAAATCTAGGTAATATTTGTATATTTTCCGGGGGGTAACATGGAGTTAAAGTCACAATAACCATAAAGAACCGGTTAGCTTTTACTCCATATAATTGCCCGTCGCCTCTGGGTAAATTGCCCTGTAAGAGAGTTGCACAGAACCTATTTTTTTGGTTTCAACTCTAACATTTAAGTTGCACCTCATAGAGTTCGGCCCGAACTCGGGTTCGAGTTTGGTTTTGTGTCCATCACTAGTCCCGACTGTTTCTGGCTTTAACTTAACTATAGCACACATGCACAATAATGTGTTCTAATGTTCCGAATCACCCATACATGGAATGATAGTTAAAAAGACATGTATACACATTGTGCATTGCAGGTTAGCCCCCATGATTGCATGCGTGTATGATCATTTAGGCTGGGTTCATACAATACAATATTTTATAGTTGGCAGGGACAAATCACTATCAGTCGGGGGAAAAGCAGTACATGGACATATTGGTCAATTAGCCAAAAAAATTGCCCCCAGCCAAAGGAGTCGTGGATGTGTTTCAACTGGTCCCAAGGCGTATTTATTGGCTACTAGTTACAGTCTGTGTTTTTAGAAATGTACAATTCACCTAACAAACAGCGACAATATTTCTTTAAGAATAAGGTAGACCAATATAGTAGAATATGTAATATCTTGAACTATATTTAAAAAACTACCGTATTGAAAATTAAAAAAAAATCGGCAGAAATTAGCAATTCATTAGGTTTCTCACCTGCTGAAGTTCCTAATATGTAACGTAAAAAAAGTTTTCCTTTCCTGACATGTATTAACACGGTCAAACCAAGAGTTAAACATAGCTGGAAACTGAAAACAAGTCTATAAAATATTTGCTCACCATTTAGAAAGGGCAGTCTTGTTTGGTTGATGATACCAGGCTAGTTCCAGTTATTTCTGTACCTGTAGTTTGCAGCTAACTTGTCTAGTAGTTTATCTCTTAAGGTTCGTACACACATGCCATTGTGGGTCCCGACCCGCGACGCACGATGTGTATGAACGTTCATTTTTGCCAATAATTGGCTCGTGTATGGGCCCTTTATGGCCCAAAATGGCCGGTCGTTCGGAGATCCGCCCGGTCAGTCTGGCAACAATCCCCATCTAAACAGCCGTTTCACCCAATAAAGGGTCCATACACGGGCCGATTAGCGCCCAAATGAACGTTCGTACACATCGTGCAGTGAGGCTTGGGAACCGTTCTATACTTTGTCCAGTTTTACTTGTGTAATGAGAGGGTCATTTCTGTTGATGGAATAGTTACAAGTTAGATTGGATTATGTGCATTCTAATGATATTTGGTTAAATGTTATACGGACTATAATGAAAATCTGCATGCCTACTTTTGTTTTATTATTTACTAGCAGGCGTTGCCTGTCTATACATGTGGGTATAGTATCTGTTATGTGCAGGTGTGTGTTTGGCTTAGATGGAAGAGACAGGCAGAAAAAGAAGTGCACAGTTGGTAATGTACGTCATGTGTTGAGGAGGTGACATTGCTTGAGGGACGTATAGCACATTTGTTTATTGCAAAACTTTATATACAACGTTATCAGTTTTTCCACTTGGAGCGTAAATATACAAATGTTGTGGTGAACATGCTACATAGAATTTGCCGTGGGGAAAACATGTTGATTGCAACTGAATATCGCATCACTTGAGTGACTGACAGACATCACTATGTTCTTGTGTCTCCAAGCATGTTACGTGCGGCACTTTGTCTGTGTTGTTAAAGCTGGGCTTCATTCTGTTGCGCTGTCTGAGCGTTGTGTGTTTTTATTAAGTGTGCTCTATTTTTTGCACATGAGTTAGCAGTATGTCACCTTTCTATTGACTATCCCAATCAATAAAGTTAGTATTGAAAGTGCCATGATGTCATTGTTCTTTTAGTTGTAACTATCTGTGAATTGTGTGACATGTGGGCAGTGTGTGTCTGGTGCTTAAGTCTAATGCAGGTAATTCCCATGTAGTCCATCCGCCCCAACCGTCCTGGTGCGAGTAGGTGGATGGGGCATGTGTGCAATGTTGCGGTGGGCAGGGGCACGGCATTCTAGGGTGTGGGTGGTCTCGGGTCGTGTCAGTGATGTTCTGGTGTCCAGAAGGGTTGGACGTGACATTTGGGGGCATGGCCACGCTGTTTCAAAGCTTGGGTGTGGCCATGCCATTTAGGGGCATGGGTGTCAATTTTTGGGGTATGCCTGTGATGTTTGGGGGCATGGACAGGTTGTTTGTGGATGTGGGCGTGATTCTGGAATGTACCTGTGATGTTTTTGGGCATGGCCATGATGTATAGGGACAGACCATAATGGGGTTTTTTTTTGGGGGGTGGCATGCTCACAACATTTGGGGGCATGTTTGCAATGTTTGGGGGCATGGCCTTGATGGTTGGAGTATGAGCGTGACTGGAATGTTGAGTGTGTGGCCGTGACAGCAATATCTGGGGGCGTGGTCACATTCTAGAAGGCTCAGCTTTAAATTTCTTAGCATGACAATAACCGCAAATGTGATTCATATCACCAATAGCAACATACAGGGATATGTAATAAAAGTTCTTATTGTTAAAAATGGTGCTAATTCTATTACACTAATGGTCATCATTCCCTCTGTCTCTCCTGGGTCGAATCAATGCAGTAAAAATAAATATTCTTCCCAAAATCCTCTATTTATTTAGAACCGTACCTTTATTGATCAAGAAAACGGATCTATTAAAGCTCCAATCAGCAATAACTAAATTTATATGGAAGAATAAAAAGGCGTGTATCCGAGCAGATTATATGGCACAAAACAAAGATAAAGGTGGTTTCTGACTTCCAATTCTGTATAGATACTACAAAGCAGAGAGGTTAGCCCAAACTATTATATATATATATTGAATGTCTTTATCTTTATTAATTAAAATCAATAAAAATGTATTGAACAAAAAAAAATGGTGCTAATTTCACCCTAACCAATCAGATGATGGCTTTGAAATGTTAAATAACATCTGATTGGATGGGGCAAAATTAGCACAATTTTTAACAGTAAGAACTTTTATTACATCTCCCCAATAGTTTTTCCAGGGTTTATATTTAAAACCTTCCAGGAGCAAATTGTAATGTGTTACAGACCTTAAAGGGCATCTATAGTGAAAAAAAACACATTGCCCCATTGCAAAGTTAAATTCATGTACTCTCTGCTGCCTTTATCCTACCTCTGTCAGTGACTTTGTTTTTGCATGGTGTCAGATCTCTCTGCAGCACTACCCCCTTCCCCCTCCCCTCTGTTACCTCCTCCGTGTCTCAAAAAGCTTCTCATGTGCAGTAGCAGTTAAAAGTTCAAAATCCTGAAAAACACACCTACGCACAGTGGCCAATAGAAAGCTGTCTTGGAGACACGGAAGAGAAGGGAGAACAGTACAGTTGCTACTGCAATACGATCTCTCTCTTTGTGCCCCATCATCAATCAGTGAAAGCTATCAAGAAGGAGGGTCTAGTGCAGCCTTATCTCTGTAATCAAAGCTACCTCCCTTCCCCTGCTAATGCTCTTATCTCTATGTTTGTGCAAACAGAGCAGGGAGGGACTTGAGCAGGGAAGAGGATCACATCACAGATTTGATTGACTGCACAAGTAGGAGTACAGGAATGCAATCACGTCTTCTTCTAACTTGTGTATCTCAGTACAGAGAGGGAATCTGAAAAAAGTGAAGACACTCTGGGGGTTGGGGAGAATTATAGAACACATGGAAGGAAAAAATAAAAGTTAATTTTCTCACTATAGATGCCCTTTAAGGGAAATATCTGGTTCCCTCTGTTATAGAAGCTGTTGTTTTGTGTGTGCAGCTCTCTGAGTTGTGTAGCCATACATTACGCTGTTGTTGTGTCACTGAAGTGGACTCTGTGTTGTATAAGTCGAGCAGTGCACGGAGCCCAGGCCCTTCATCTGAGTTACTGAATCAGGCAAGTGCAGGATTTTCAAAGGGGGGATTCCTAAATGGGTTACCACTGAACAAGCCCAGAGGGAGGTTCACGACCTAATACATTTATGTGTTCTGTTATATATGGATCATATAATAATATTATGTATATTCTCTAATTGCTATGATTATGATCACAGTTGGCCAATACACATATTCCCTTTTCTTTTGTTATAAAGTATGTACCATATATATATTCAAATATAAGTCTAATTTTTCAGGCTTTAAAGTTAGCCTGAAAACCTAAACTCGACCTAATACTCGGGTCAAGTCCTAATTTAGATCCAAATTCTGCAAATGTGGATAGTAACCAGTAGGTGGCGCTATGTTAACCTGCATAGAAAGTTACAGGAGCTGTTTTTGCCTTTACAACCCTTCCTGCTTCCTGTAGTCTGGCTGCTGGACTCAGCACTGTCACTGCTCATCTGGATGATGTAAATCTGATGGGTCTCCTCAGTTTGGAGCAAAAAACAGCTACTAGTACAGTGCAAATGACACCTTGAAACCAAAACTCTCAGGTGATATTTTTAACCATTGAGATCAGAGAGTTCTTTACTATATGGGGGTCAGAGGGCCCTTTACTATATGGGGTTCAGGAGAATTATAAATGATGGTAAGCTTAATGCTTACATGCCACTCCACATGTTTAGAAACTGAAACTCCCAGCAACAAAGCATGCTGGGAGTTGTAGTTTCCAAACATCTGGAGAGCCAAGGAATTGGAGGTTACTGGTACTGGATCTGGCTATTACTGTATGGGATTTATGTATGGGAATTCTGCTGTCCATTTAAAGGGCAACTAATTTCTACCCTCGGCTTATACTAGAGTCAATTCATTTTTACAAATTTTTCAGGTAAAAATAGGTACCTCGACTTATACTCGGAGCGACTTATACTCGAGTATATACGGTACTTATTAAGACCGGGTACACACAAACCAACAGATATTTCTGTGTATTGGTCGGTCAGTCGGGCTGAAAAATCTGAGGTGATTTCGGCAGTGGCAGTGATAGTTGTGGTCATTTGCTGTGGCCGACCACTTTATAGCGGTGGCGAAAAATTTGTCTGTGTGTACCCAGCCTAACATTTTGTTTTACTGATAAATCCACATTTACACTACATTACCATTAGTGTCTGTGCTGTGACACTGGCAGTGAATCTGACAGAATTTGCAGTAGAAGCCAATAACATTGGACATTGAACAATCATTCTTTATAAAGAATATATGGAACAATCATTCCTGTGTATGTATATGTGTGTGTATGTATATATATAATGCAATGCTGACAATCAGCTATACAACCACCTCCAGGGTTTCCTAATGTTCTTATTCCTGTTCATCACAGTGCAGTAGGTACAGTAGGTCTGTATATAAACCCAGTCTCACCGTTTACCTCAGGCAGCTGTAGGGTTAATGTTGATACAGATCTCTATATTGCTGTCTATCACAGGGCAGGCTGGATACATTTTTGAAACATACAAATGCTGCTTCTCACTCACAGCTCAATTAACAATGTAACAATCTATATAACAATCTATATAACAGTCTATGTAACAATCTATATAACAGTCTATATAACAGTCTATATAACACAGTCTATATAACAGTCTATATAACAATCTATATATAATAATCTATATAACAATCTATGTAACAGTCTTTGTAACAGTCTATATAACAATCTATGTAACAGTCTTTGTAACAGTTTATGTAACAATCTATGTAACAATCTATATAACAATCTATGTAACAATCTATATAACAATCTATGTAACAATCTGTTAACAATCTATGTAACAATCTATATAACAATCTGTTAACAATCTATGTAACAATCTATATAACAGTCTATATAACAGTCTATATAATAGACTATGTAACAATCTATATAACAGTCTATGTAACAGTCTATATAACAATCTATGTAACAATCTATATAACAATCTATGTAACAGTCTATGAAACAATCTATGTAACAGTCTATATAACAATCTATGTAACAGTCTATGTAACAATCTATATAACAATCTATATAATAGTCTATATAACAATCTTTGTAACAGTCTATGTAACAGTCTATGTAACAATCTATATAACAATATTTGTAACAATCTATATAACAATCTATGTAACAGTCTATGTAACAATTTATGTAACAGTCTATAAAACAATCTATGTAACAGTCTATGGACACCAGGAGAGGTAGAACAGCAGACTGCACTGAGCAGATACCAGGCACCAGGAATCCCCCCTAAACACACCCCTGTGAATTGGGGAATCACACTCTGCAAGGGCATGCAGGTTTTTTGTTGTTGAAACTGGACTTCACGGCACTGTCCCTTTCAGAGGGCCTCACCGTAATTTGGGTGTATTCAGGGGTGTGGCTGTGAGGTGAGCACATACATACATACATACATACATGTGACGAACAGGTATTCAATGTAAAACGCCATAGACAATATCTGAATTGGTTTAATGGCCTTTATCAAGCTTGATAAAGGCCATTAAACCAAGGCCGAAACGTTGCTATATTTTGCACTATGCACTATCTTTGAAATTAATAAAACGTGTGAATAAGACCTGTGGAGCGTTGGCTACTACCTATCTTTTCGTTGTGTATTGGAATTCAAAGACCGACAGCTCCAGGCAAACAAAAGAGAACACTGTGCACACTATCACCATTTTCTATATAACCTCCTCCAGGATTTCCTAATGTCCCTATTCCTGTTCATCACAGTGCAGTAGGTACAGTAAGTCTATATATAAACCCAGTCTCACCTTTTACCTCAAGCAGCTGCAGGGTTAATGTTGATACAGTTCTCTATATTGCTGTCAATTACTGGGCAGACTGGATACATTTTTGAAACATACAAATTCTGATTCTCACTCACAGCTCAATTAACAATGTAACAATCTATATAACAATCTATATAACAGTCTATGTAACAATCTATATAACAGTCTATATAACAGTCTATATAACACAGTCTATATAACAGTCTATATAACAATCTATATATAATAATCTATATAACAATCTATGTAACAGTCTATATAACAATCTATGTAACAGTCTATATAACAGTCTATATAACAGTCTATATAACAATCTATATAACAATCTATATATAACAATCTATATAACAATCTATATAACAGTCTATATAACAATCTAGTAACAGTATATATACACTATATACAGTCTATGTAACAATCTATATAACAGTCTATATAACAGTCTATATAACAATATATTATAACAATCTATATATAAACACTCTATATACAGTAATAAACAATCTAGAACGTCTATATAACAATCTATATAACAGTCTATGTAACAGTCTATGGACACCAGGAGAGGTAGAACAGCAGACTGCACTGAGCAGGCAGAAAGGGGGGATTCCAGGCACCAGGAACTCCCCCCCCAAACACGCCCCTGTGAATTGGGGAATCACACTCTGCAAGTGCATGCAGGCTTTTTGTTGTTTAAACCGTCCCTTTCAGAGGGCCTCGCGGTAATGTTGGTGTATTCAGGGGTGTGGCTGTGAGGTGAGCACATACATACATATATACATACATACATATAAACATACATATATACAAGATTTCTACTTTATGTAGTTGAAAAATTAATTTGACAGTATGGCTGCTTAAAGCATCCATAGCTAGTATTATATTAATATAATTATATTAATTTTTTTATTTTTCTTGTGTGACTTAGTATTTGCTCAAATTAATCTATTGTAGTTTCATCCTGTGATCTTCATCTTTGTGGCCAAAATAAACTTTGGAGCTTGAAATCTTGTTTTCTTGTTTAAAGGGAAAGTATATCATTATTTTTAAAATTCTTAGTTTATATTTTGCATACCTAGTTATTTTACATATTCTTTTCCATTTTGAAAAATCTGTTGAATTTATACCCCTTGCTATTACCTGCTGTTGACATTAGTGAGCTGACATTTCAGGTTCTAACGGTCCTTCTTCTTCCCAGGATGCACCACATCCTTGGAATGTTCCTAACAGTAATTTCTACTGATTGGCTGTTGGATGGGTCAAAGATGCTCAGATCTCTACTGAGTAACTGAATAAACCCAGGCGCTGGGTCAAGGGTAAGACCATTATGGTCCTGCAAACAGGAAGCATTTATTTATACACAGACAAAACGCTAAAAATGTAAAAGGGTATCTCCACCCCAGAAACTAACATTTTCCAACCACCGTGTTACTTTTGTAAAAGAAGCCCCAGAAATATTCTTACCATGATCGTTCCCTTGTCTCTCTGCTTCCTGCTTGCCGGTAAGTTGCAAATAGGGGCCAGACCAGCAGCCGTATCTCTGATTGGCTAAGAGACAGTCAATAACAAACACGGATGCACCTATGCAGAGAGCCTTTGGTGGAGGGCTTGGGGTACCCTACACTATGGGAAAAGCTTTTAATGGTAGGGGATAAAGCAGCCATGAAGGAATCTGGAGGGGGTAGGGCTGCAATGTGGATGCCAGAGTCCTTCAGGAGGACAAGGAAATGACAGGGACCGGATAACACACTGACAGCTCCTACTCCTTACTTTCTGGGACTTTGAACAGGTGCTAAGTGGAGAACCACATGGAGCAGAGGAGGAAGGTAAAGAATTTTTCACACTACACAGTGGGTCCAGCAGTGGGTTAAATTTTAGTTTTAGGGGGTGGACATGCCCTTTAATCCTGCAGCATGGACCAATACAGCAATGAACAGAGACAGGTTACATTACCTTGCCTCTGTTCTTTTCATGTTCTTGAGCATGTCTGTTAACATCCAGCAGTGAGAACAGAGGAAGTTGCATCAGTAATGGTCTGACCCCTGGATCCCGCCCTCTTTTCCCTCTCAACCAATCGCAGCTGTAAAGTTATGTGTACTGAAGAAATCCAGGATCAACAGCTGCAGCCAGCCAGCCCAGAGAGAGAGAGAGAGAGAGAGACACACACACAGGCAAGAATTTTTTTTTTTTCCCCTAAGCTGCAGCTTGGGGTCATCTAAAGTGGAAGTGGAGAGGAAGTGCAGCCTGATATATATCTCATTAAATATCGGGCAAGGCAAATGATTTTTAGAAAAATGGACAAGGCGTTTGAGGTTGGTGCTATTATATAAAGAACATATAAAAAGTTTATTTTTGGGTGGACATACCCTTTAAGGGTTAGGCCACACTAGCGCATCTTTAGCGCGTTTGCGCACGTGTTTCGCATTCACGTTTGCGCCCGTGATTTTTGCTAAAATGGAAATCGCGGGAATGCGGAAATTCCCACGATTTCCGATGCGCATGCGATAGCGCGCCCGTTCACGTTTTGGTAACGCGTCCGTTCACGATTTAGGGTGAGGCCACACTGCAACGCACAGGAATCGTGCACACCAAATCGCGAGCGTTATCGCGTGCGATTGTGTGTGCGATTCTTGTGCGTTTCACGTTCGCGTTTTCGCCTTTTCAAGTTATGGAAACGCATGCATTAACGCACCAAAAATGGTGAATGCATGCGTTACCAAAACGCAAACGGACACGCAATCGCATGCGCATCGGAAATCGTGTGAATTTTTGCGTTCCCGCGATTTCCATTTTAGCGAAAATCGCAGGCGCAAACGCGAACACGGAACGTGTGCGCAACAGCGCGAAAAAGGCGCTAGTGTGGTCTAGCCCTTACTAACATTAAAAAATATATACTTTGAGTCGTTTATGAAAAAAGAGCTTTCAAAATCTGTATTATAATTAAATATTGTAAATGTTTTTCGTGTGTACTTGTCCTTTAACTAACATCTACTAACATTAACAGTTACATTAAAATTTGCTAACACTAATTAACACTAACATATGCAGGAGAAAAGGACTAAAGGCCCCGCAATCGTTTGTGGCGGTTTGCAAAATTTCAAATCGCTATCGCCAATCACAAGTGCTATGAAAGTAACAAGAAAAGTGCAGTTAGAGCTAGGTCACACTAGCGCGTTTGCGCACGCGTTTCGCGCTCGCGATTGCGCCCGTGATTTTCGCTAAAATGGAAATCTCAGGAACGTGAAAATTCCAGCGATTTCCGATGTGCATGCGATTGAGCGTCCATTCGCGTTTTGGTAACGCATGTGTTCACCATTTTTGGTGCGTTAACACAGCGTTTCCATAACGTGAAATGGCGAAAACGCATGCGCAATCCGCGAACGCACAAGAAAAGTGCACACAATCGCGTGTGATAACGCTCACGATTTTGTGCGCGATTCCTGTGCGTGGTGATACTTAGAGCTTGTCAGAAAGATCTGCCGCAGAACCGCCTGATTAGTGGTGCAAAAGTTGGTGTTTTATACAACTCAATCACAGATAAAATTTAATATATAAATGTGATATTTGCCTTGGACATTCTGCTGGATGTCCTGGACGTAGTTCCGTCTCTGCCTTTTGAGGTCTGACCACCTCTTTTGGAGCTGAGAGGTGGTCAGATCAAAGCCTGCAGGTGGCGCATTATGCGCCGTTTGCGCTTCTTAATATTGGGGGTGCCGATTGGCATCCCGTCATAGCCCAGCTGGGTGAGATATTCCACCATCAGACGCTGCCATTGCATGGTGGCCATGCTTTCTGGTAGGGAAAGTAATGGTGGAATGACTACACCCACTTTCCAGGCTCGATTTTAGATCCTGGGTTGCATATAGAAGTCAATGGGAAGAAGGGATTATAATCAAATGTCGAAATCGAATCCGCGAGTAAAATGTCCATGGTATCTAGGCGCAAACATCGAATCCGCGAGTAAAGTCTCCATTACAGCCTATACGCGAGCATCGAATCCGCGAGTAAAATGTACATGGTATCTAGGCGCGAACGCAAATCCGCGAGTAAAGGGTCCATTGAAACCTATACGCGAGCATCGAATCAGCGAGTAAAATGTCCATGTTACCTCGAACGTTCGAACGTGAAAGTAGCGCGCGTGAGAGTAAAATCGATTTTACGAAAGTCCTGGATATTGGAACATGCTCCTCAGACCATTTCCCAGGTCCCACAGCCATTTACATTAAGTTACCATTAATATTTTAGTTGTATTTGACTAGAACTTTTCGAACTATTTGCCTCCCATAGACTTTAATGGGTCCGTTTTCGAACTTTCGAACTTTCCCAATAGTTCGAAAGTTCGAAAACGGACCGAGCTTTCAATAGTTCGACCATCTCTACTCCTCAATACTGGAGGCTGTGTCACTAATAGCAGCAGCAGCATCTGGGACCTCACCTCCTACAATAGTTCCCTGGCTGCTCACAGACTGCTGCGTGACATCATCAGCCTCCTGTCCCCCTGTGCACTGAGCACATTCCTCCACCTCGGGCGACAGGAAAGATTGTGCATCAGTGCAGAGCTCCTTCTTAAGCACACTAGCCCCACACATAGTGTGCGAAAACATATCCTGAGACTCCTCCTCCGGATCCCCGAAGGTAGTGGTCATGTGGGCAAAGAACTCCTGATAAAGAGGATCAGGGTCCATGCCCACAGTAGGAGCCACAGGTGAGAAAGGAGCAGGCACAGTATCTACAGTAGCAGCTCGGCTGCTCTGTGCCTGTGAGGAGGTGGATGAGGAAGGCTGGGTAATTCACTCTACTACCTGCCTTCCTTGATCAGAAGGGATAGCCTAGCACGGCTACCCCTAAACCTATCGGGTATAGAAACCCGTCTACCCTGCGAAGGGCCAGGTAGCTCCTGGCCAGAGCCTTCAGCAGGCTCTCCTCTCCCTCCACATGCAGAAGCATCCCTTCTCCTGGCTGTCCCTCTTGCCCTGCCAGGCATTTCCCTCTCCCAAATTTTTTAAAAAAAAAAAAGTTTATATACAAAACAACACAGAGGACAAAACACACAATAACACACACAGAAGCAAACAAATCAACACAAAGCTTTTTTTTTCACAAACAAAAAAACTGATAATTTTTTTACACTAAAAGCACAAATATGACACAGACACAACTGACAGCAAACAGTAGATCAGACAACAAAGCTGAAATTCACACACAGAAAGCTCAAAAAGCACAAAAATCTCTCTCCAACTCCAACGCTGTCAGGTCTCAACTAAACACACTCCAACACACTGACAAAATGGCACTGGCCGCATTGCCTTTTATACCCAGGGGGCTGGCAATGCTTAAATTAGCTGCCATTGGGTGATTTTGGACATGTGGGAACTTTTTTTTTTTCAATTCGATGATTTATCGAATGTTCGACCATTCGAACGGTCGAAGATTCGATAATTCATCGAAAGTCCAGGAAATATCGAAAGTCCGAGTCCGGGATAGTTCGAGAAGTCCGGGTCCATCTGGAACTCGAAAGTTCGGCTCGAACTCGGATTTGAGTTCGAGTTCTATGCCGTCCCTATCCATTAGACCATTTTTTAAACATGTTTTAATAGTCTGTACATACTGTATGCTAATCGCGAGGATAATGATTTGACCCTTTTATTTTGTTTTATATCTAGGATATAACAGCACTGACATTAAATAGTGAATGAAGGTAAATCACTTTTTTGTAACCTTTTGTAACCTTTTTTGTAACTTTTTTATAACTTATTTATGTATCTATATAATTTATAATGCTCACATTACTAGTGGTTACATTAGAGCTGTCAAAAGATGTTCACACATTTTAATGTAACAATAAAATATTGTTACAAGTTAAAGGGTATGTCCACCCTTAAATATAATGTTTAATATGTTATTCCCCCATGTCTCCCAGCCCCAACCGCTATATTTTTTTTTTAGAAAGCCCCCCAAACTCTACTTACCTCCCCTCTTTCCTCCGCCGCGCTCCCGGCCCTCTGCTTGCGAGAAAATGCAAGCAGAGGGGCGGGACCGGTAGTCGCGTCTGTGATTGGCTGAGCGGCACCCAATCACGGACGCGGCTGCTGGTCATTCAGTGCAGCGGAGGAAAGAGGAGAGGGGTAATAAGAGTTTGGGGGATTTCTAAAAATAAAAAATATGCTGTTGGGGCTGGAGACATGGGGGAATACTGTATTAAGGGGTTTTATGCTAGGGGGAGGGATCGTAGAACGGGAGGGAGGGAGAGGGAGGGGGAGAAGGGCTGCAGTATGCATGCCAACATTCTCCCGGAGCCAGGTAGCAGGCAGAGTCCTATGGACTCTGCTAGCCTCCTGGTGGGCAGTTTTTGGGACTTTGGGGGGGGGGACTACAGGAGAACCCTATGGAGCTGGGATGTGAGGTAAGTATTAAACTACACTACATGGTGGGGCCAGTAGTTGGGGGGATTATAGTTTTGGGGGACAACCCTTTAAGAAGCAAAAGACCTCTGCAGATTTGAGTGTATTCACATAGTTATTAATTATATTTATGATCCTAATAGCAAAAATGCTGCTATATTTTACACTACAAAGTTTAGACCTAATGTCGTTTTTATAATTTTATTTGATTTTTAACACCAGCACTTGCACTTTACTATGTTAACTTGTATTTATAGAATGGGAATTATTTGGAATGGGACACTTTTGAAAATGAGCCACTTCACTGATCCACATGATTATATTGGACGACTTACTTATCACTGGATTGGACATTTCAAAAATTGTGGGTGTTTTTTTAACCAATTAGAATGGGGGTTGGGAAGTTAAGTGGTTGTTGGTTATTGCTTGAAAAAGGACTCAGCATAGTCCGAAACATGTCACGTCGGCAATAAAACTATTTTATTTTCAGTTTGAAAACTGTTTTGGAGTCCCCTTCCTTGATTCTATATGGATATTGGCTAACTGTTTGGTTGGAGCAGTAGGAAGGTGCAGGCTCGGCATACAAGCCTGTTGCAGTGTGCAACACAAGGTGATTTCTAGGCTTCTTCTTTGTAAGGATCTTACCTGCCGCGCTCCCTCGCCGTTCCGGGACTGGTGACGTCGCCGGCGCCGGACGTCGGCGTCGTGACGTCACCACGTCCGGACGCCGGGCGGCGCGAAGATTCAAATAGGCACTCGCAGAGGGTGCGAGTACCTATTCGTAGTCCTTGCTACCGGACAGACCGTTTGTCTGCCTGTGCTACCGGACAGACCGTTTGTCTGCCTGTGTAGCGTTTCCTGCCTTCGGCTCCAGCCTTTGCCTTGATAGTGCCTCAGCCGTTGTTCCAGTTATCATCCCTTCAGCCTGTGCCTCAGCCATTGTTCCAGTTACCATCCCTTCAGCCTGTGCCTCAGCCATTGTTCCAGTTACCATCCCTTCAGCCTGTGCCTCAGCCATTGTTCCAGTTACCAGCTCTTCAGCCATTGTTTCCAGCCTACTGACAGCCCTCCTCCTAAAAGGTACAGTGAACTTCGTCCCTCCGGGACTCTATTCCTTACATTCTTACTCTTTTAATCTATTTGATGTAATGATTTACCGTATATAAAGGGAGATTTAATAAAAGCTCTTATCGTTAAAAATGGAGCTATTTTTGCCTCAACCAATCAGATCTTATTTATCATTTGAAAGTTAACATCTGATTGGTTGGGGCAAAATTAGCACCATTTTTAACGATAAAAACTTTTATTGAATCTCCCTGATAATGTTTTGTAAAACTGCTTTATAAAGCAACTCATATAGTTTTATAATCACCACTTTACCTTTGAGCATCAAAGTGCCTTTATTTTGGTTGAAATGTTCATCTAACAAAAGACTGCTATCACACATCTTGTTTTCCTTCATAGTGTCGAGCGTAGAATGTTTCACAACTGAATCGTTTTCTTCATCGTTTATTTCCTTGCAGATTCTCACCACACTGCCACATAATCCTGGAGAACATGATATTAGATGACAAATCAACATGGCTGCCTTGTACTGTACAGTATTAGGCTTTCTAGATCCTGTGAAGAATGGGGGACACCGGGAACTGTAGATTATTTGCAGAGCAACGGTATTAACTACACTTTTATTGTCACTGCTTTTGAAGTAGAACTAAACTTATATTTTTAAAATCCTAATGTGAAAGCTTTTCTCCCCAGAATACCTATACATTGAAAGATTCTTCTCTAGTTATTTGCATTTAGTAGCTATAAGTAAGTATAAGATTGTGTAACAAAGAAGGCTTCCATGTTGTTTCCAGTACAACTCATAGGCCATGTTGGCTTCAAAGAACCATGTCCCCTGACCCCAGGATACACTGTCTCTATGCACAAAGTTTCTAGCTTCTGTTTCTAGCAAAAGATAAAGTTTATAAATGTACCTGTGCTCATTGCTGAGTTGCTGGTGGTGCACCATGTAAATGCTGTGATCTTGGGCTGTGTGTTCCTAAAAAGTCACAAGTTCAAATCACCTAGCTTACTTATGAAACAATACAACGTAGTCTACTGCCTTGCTTTGCCTTGTATTGCTTTTTTGTTTGTTTGTTTCTGTCATGTTTTTAGAAAATATATACATATGTACAAACTTTATATATAGCAGCTCTGTTTTTATTTACCAGCCAGTGTGAATTGCTGACAGTCCTTCTGGAACAATACAAAATAGTGAACTGGTTTTACTGACATTTACTGAAATGTACTTGCATCTATTGTATTTGCTGTGGTGGCACACAGATAAAGTACTGGACTTGGAAAAGATTCTACATGTATTGATAGCCCATAGCCCTTGTGGCATAGAGGTAGAAAACTTTCTCTTTAGCAAGAGACAGTATAGAAGTTTGCAGGTTCAATTCCCCAGACTTACCTTTATTTTTTACTGAAATATTTATATTCTGTTTCTTCCATCCATGTTAGCAAAGTAATAAACTGCAAAGGTTACTTTTCTATTTTGTATGAAACAAGAAGGAATTTATCATTGTTACAGACTGAAGCATTTGTAATGTGTTTGCACGTAAAACTGCACTGAATCTGTGTTCTGTGGCAGAGGGAGGGATAATCTCTGAGCCGTAACATGAGTGGCTAGCAGCTTCCAGGAAGCAAGACTACATCTTCCTGTGAAGTGTACTGCATACTGGGTGTTCCCAGATAAGGTGAATTATAGGAGCTGACCCCTAGTACCCACAGGTTATTTTCATAAATCACCCAGCATCCACAGCAAAGGGAGAGGTAAGAGACAGCTTTTTGTATCTTTGTGAATGTGCTCTTTCTATTGCGACAATGTTGTCTGGAGACTTTAGTTCTCTTTAAATGCATGAAAAAAGGAATGAAAATTATAAAGACTATAATGAAAATCTGCATGCATACTCTTGTTTTAATATTTATAGACTTAATATGACAGTATGGCTGCTTAAAGCATCCATAGCTAGTATTATATTAATGACCTTTTTTTTATTTTTCTTGTGTGACTTAGTATTTGCTCAAATTAATCTGTTGTAGTTTCATCCTGTGCTCCTTATGCAGGATTTTCATCTTTGTGGCCAAAATAAACTTTGGAGCTGGACATCCTGTTTTCTTTTTTAAAGGGAAAGTTCAGTGGAAAATATCATTATTTTTAAAATTCTTAGCTTGTATTATACATACCTAGTTATTCTACATATTCTCTTTCATTTTGAAAAATCAGTTGAATTTATACCCCTTGCTATTACCTGCTGTTGACATTAGTGAGCTGACATCTTAGGTTTCGTAATGTTTTTTCTTCTTCCCAGAATGCACACTACCATGGAATGTCCAGTAATTTCTACTGATAGGCTGTTGGATGGGTCAAACATGCTCAGATCTCTACTGAGCAACTATATCAACACAAGCGCTGGGTCAAGGGCAAGACCACTATGGTCCTGCAAACAGGAAGCATGTATTTATACACAGAAAAAATGCTGAATGGCAGGTAAAAAGGTATCTCCACTCCAGAATAAGGGGATAAGGCAGCCATGAAGGGACCCGGAGGGGGTAGGGCTGCCCTGTGGATGCCAGAGTCCTTCAGGAGGACAAGGAAGTAACATATTAATATGTACTATGTTACCATGTTACTTCTTGTACATAATAATTGAGCTTGAATAAAGACATCAAGTCCAACCTATTCACCCTCTTTTTTTATATTATTATTATTATTTTTTTTTTAACCCTACCTAACACTTGATCCAGAGGAAGGCAAAAAAAAAAAAAAAACAGCAAAAAAGGGGGAAAAAAATCCTTCCCGACTCCAAACGGCAATCAAAAAGTATCCCTGGATCAACCAGATCTAAAGTATATGTATTAATACCAGTAATTCTCAATATTATATAGCATCCCTGTACCAACCAGAACTACAGTATATGTATTAATACCAGTAATTCTCAATATTATATAGTATCCCTGTACCAACCAGAACTACAGTATATGTATTAATACCAGTAATTCTCAATATTGTATAATATCCCTGTACCAACCAGAACTACAGTATATGTAATACCAGTAATTCTCAATATTATATAGTATCCCTGTACCAACCTGAACTATAGTATATGTATTAATACCACTAATTCTCAATATTGTATAATATCCCTGTACCAACCAGAACTACAGTATATGTATTAATACCAGTAATTCTCAATATTATATAGTATCCCTGTACCAACCTGAACTATAGTATATGTATTAATACCAGTAATTCTCAATCAAAAAGCAATTTGTCCATTTGTCTTTTTACAAAAAAAGTTTACTATAAATGTTATAACTGCAATATGTGTAATTCCATCATCACTGGGAGTAGGTTTACTCACCCTTAGGGCACGTCCACACTGCTCCCCGATTGCGTGTGCGATTATGCTGCGTTTGCACATGCTATTTTTTCATTTGAGATACGAAAATCACATGCGATTGCGCTTTAAAATGGAGATCGCATGCGATTGTGTATCGCAAATGGAAACGCAATGGCATGCGTGTGCAAACGAATATGCAATTGCGAGCAATCACAAAAAAATCACAGTAGTGTGGCCTAGCCCTTAGTGTGGCCCAGCCCTAAAATATGCCTCAACTGTAATACAGAATACTGCATATATCTTCGAAATGGCCGTGTTCTCTCATTCACATGGGGAAAACTTGGGCCCTTTCAAACGCAGGTTCCAACACCACAAAAAGGACATTAGGATAGCACTCTCAAAATACGATGAGGGTACCTCTACGGGAGATATTCCACCTGTGGCTGCACAATTTTTCCATATGAAACATCAGGTATCTGAGCTCAGGGCCATGGTCATTAACCACATACCGGTTGATAGCAGAGGTGGCGATAGAAATAATAAACTTTATGTAGAGAGGCCCCGTGGATCTATAAATTAGGTGTGATACAACCCAAGGGTCTGTACATGAACTTAGGTCTTTCCTGTTTTCTGTCAAAATGTTGATACATTGGCTTTGAAACAATATGGTGAATATGGTGAAAATTTTATATTCAATTCTTTTGATACATATACCTAGATATTTATTCATGTGATAACCTTTTTAAACATTGAAACATTTATATTATTGTGATTAATTAGACACTGTTGGTTTTTTAATTGGTTTTATCACCATTATCGCTTATTATATGTTAATCTTGAATGTGGAAATATTAGCTATTTAAAATTTTATCTATTTTATTAGCACTAGCACTTTTTGTTTTTAGCACTTTAGCACTTTCAACCAATGCACTTTTATTGGATGTATTATGGACTTTGACCACTAGATGGCCATCTTGACTGTTTGAATTTTACAGGGTATTCAATAAAGTTCTTATCGTTAAAAATGGTTCTAATTTTGCCCCAACCAATCAGATGTTAGCTTTCAAATTTTAAATAAGATCTGATTGGTTGGGGCAATGTAAAGCTGGGTACACACAGTAACGATAAAGCCCCGATCAGTCGGATCCAACGGTATCGGGGCTTTATCGTTATGTGTGTGCGCTCGTTTCCCGAACGAGCGCGCGGCCGCCGAACGACGGGTCGGCGTACGCTCGTTCGGGAAAGGCCGAAAATTTCCATCTAGACACCCTATAGAGGAGTCTAGCGCGGCCGATGGAAACACCACAGTCCGAGCGTTCTCCTTATGAAGTTCATGAGGAGAACGCGAAATTCACAAGTTCAGTCTTATCCATGTGTAGTTTAAGGAAGCGGGAGGACATAAAAGCATATATGGCATTTAGGTAGTCAGGGACCCAGGATGTCAGAGTAACAAGATCAGGGGCAGAGGTATAAATTTAGGTATCATCAGCATACAGGTGGTATTGGAATCCAAAAGAACTAATGAGCTGACCTAGCCCAAAGGTGTAAATGGAGAAGTGGGCCAAGTACTGAGCCTTGTGTAACGCCACAGGAGGGGGGAGAGTGGGGGAGTTGGAGCCAGGGTGGGAAACACTGAACATCTGAGAGGTAGGAGAACAGCCAAGAGAGTGAAGAACCCTGGATACCTAAGGGGATAAGGTGTGAAGCAGTAAAGGGTGATCCACTGTATAAAGGCTGAGAGAAAGGTCAAGCAGAATAAGTAGGGAATAGTGGTCATTGATTTAGCTTAAGCAAATTGGTAGTAACTTTGATGAGACCGTTTCCGTGGAATGGTTGGGGCAGAATTCAGACTGTAGGTGATCAAAGAGGGAGTTGGAAGAAAAGTGATAACCAGTTCAGCATAGACGTGTCGTTCAAGCAGTTTAGATGCAAACGGGAGAAGAGAGACAGGGAGGTAACTGGGTAGAGCAGAATGTTCAGAGAAGGTTTCTTGAGAATAGGGGATACAATAGCATGTTTGATGAGGAGGGGAAAGTACTGTGGATAGGGACAAGTTAAAAAGAGACATTAGGGCTGGTGTAAAAGAAGATGAGAGGTGGGGAATAAGAAATGAGGGAAAAGGGTCAAGAGAGCAGGTGGTGGTGATACGAGGCTTGGAGATAAGGCTTGAAAGTCTGTGTTTGGTAATGGTGGGAAAGTTGGTTGGAACAGAGTGGAGTGGTGGAAGGAAGACTGGGTAGAAATGTAGATGGGACTGGAAGCTGTGGGACGATCCAGAGAATGCAGATAAAACATTTCTATATTACAATTTTTTCTGTGAAAAAAGAGGCAATTTCATCAGTAGATAAACAGGGTATAGGAGGAGGAGGTTGTTTGTTGCTTGAAATGAAGAAAGTCATTGGTCTTGTGATTTTCGCCATTGTCGCTCAGCTACACGGGACTGCCTTTTCACTTTTTAATCTGATCCGTGAGCCAAGGATGCAGGTTACTGCGACTAATGTGAGAGGTGGTTTAGGGGGCAACAGCGTCCAGGGCTAAGGAGACAGTGTTGTGGTAGTGGAAGGCAGCAAGTTTGGGGTCAGAGAAGGAGGCCATATTGGTGAGTGGTAGGAGAGGAAGGGAGAGTGAAGAGGAGTCAAGGTTGGCAAGTCTCTGCGTCTGTGTATGTAGGAGTTGGGGTAGTGGCTGGGGATGATGAAATAAGGTTAAATTTCAGAAGGCTGTGATCCGATTGCGGAAAGAGGAGGGTTAGAAATGTTAGATAATGAACATAACAGGGTGAAGACTAGGTCATGTGCGTCCATACGGTGGAGTCTCTGTGGACGATCACTGAGTGAGAGGTTAAGGGAGGTGAGCAAGAGAAGTTTGAGGAGGTAGTAGAGCTGTTGATGTCAGTGGGGATGTTGGAATCCCCGAAAATTACAGTGGGGATGTCCGCGGAAAGGAAGTGAGATAACCATGCAGAGAGAAAAAAATAGTGGTTGGGCCAAGAGGCGATAGATAACAGCAATCTTCAAGTGTGTGGGAGAATAATATGGACGGAGTGAGACTCAAAGGAAAGCTGGGACAGGGCAGGTAAAGGAGTAATGTAAATACTTATAGGGAATTGTGCTGTACATTTAAAGGGCAAAAAGTGTTATGGAACACCCAGGGTAAGGTGTCAAAACAGCATTGTACATGGCAGACAGTTGGTGTTGACCCCCCACACACACACACAACAGACACACACACACACAATCTATTTGGCTTTGATTTTCTTTTTCACATAGATGTGTAGTAAGTCCTTTTCTTGTAGCGGCTGGTGGGATCCCTTGTTAAGGCCTCATATGTTTTGTTATTGGCCAGGAGTTTAGTCACCTTATCGTGGTAGTCTAAGGTGTTGCATACTACTGTGCATCTTCCCTTATCAGCAGGCAGAATGGTGATACTGGAACTTCTTGTACAGAGCCGTTTGACACTTAACCTGGGCAGTTTCAATAACACCTCTCACAATGCAATCACACCTTACATTCACAAGGTCCCTAACACCTGGCTGTGATATGCTAATTGGGATTTTCCAGGGTACATAATTGCCACTGATTCTGTACAAGTCATTCTGAATTGAGAAAGCCCGTCGGATGACTAGCGAAACGTCTTCAAGAACTAAACTTCAAGTCCAGTTGATCTAATTGAATACAACAGATATGATATAAATCAACTCATTTTTCAGTTGATTGCCATGTAATTAACTTAATGATTGTGTCATGAAATATTACCGATACTGTTTGGTTGCAAAAAAAGATATGGTACGGGAGAGGCAACCTGGTTGCAGACGGCAAAGCGTGTGAAATTGCCTGTGCAATTTAGCATAGCGATTCACAAAAAATTGCGGATTGCATGTGCTCCAAAAAAGCATTGTTGTGGTGCATGCAATGTGGCCATCTATAAGACATGCACTGCACTGTATTTTCACTCGCTAACAGACGAGCAGCGTGTGTGGCCTAGCCCTTATGGTATTTCACTTTGCGGCTGGTATAACTAAAATATATATTATTTTTAAAATATAGATACTGTTTGGTATTTTACAATGACAATAAAGGCATCATTGCAATATTGTTATACCCACCCTTTATAAGATTGCCCATGTGGGTTAACAAATGGATAATTAAAACAAAATGGCCATAACCAACACATTGTCTCTCTCTCTCCAAGGGATCTGTGGGGACTGGAAGAACCATCTCACTGTGGCTCAGAGTGATATTTTGATAAGTTTATCAGGAGAAGATGAAAGATCTGACATGGAATTTCCATGGGAAAAAAGTGATGACACCTGTCGTGGTGTAAATAATATTTACTGGTTACCTATAAAATGTAATGCATTTTGTTCTACAGTAAGTAAAGAATCACCCTGCTCACCTCATTAATGATACTTTTAATAGCAAGTACTACGGGTCGTGGTATAAAACCCATTAAATCCCCAACCCATTAAAACTTGGATTTGATTATTAAAACGCCAGTAGGGAGCCAGTTGTTATTCCTGGTTGCTATTCTGAAGGGTGCATTAGATGCAGGTATCCTAGGCTGGGTAAGAGGCCACTAGATTTGGGAATGCGACCTCAACTATACAGAAGGTACAATCCAAGTGTATCATACATCTAGAATTTAGACAGGGAATAGAAAACAGCGGCTGATATGAAATACGGTTCCAGGAGGACAGACCATTCCATACAGATATAGGCCACATTACAGTTTAACGAAACAGACTAATGAGGGTTTCCAGACGTGTTGGTGTCAACTGGACACTTTTGCAGTGGTTTGCAGTTAGTAGCTCCTTGTACTGCTGGAATATGGATTGAATACATACAAACAAAAGATTTCTATTGCACAATCAATTCTAATTGCATATAGCTATATAGTATCTCCATAAGGTTGCTGCTAGAAAGAGCCAAAGTCAAATATGTCAAAAAGCCAAATTATTTTAAGCCAATCACGTCAATGTACTTTAAACTAGAGAGTCAGCTTCAAACGTCAGGCAAACAGAAGGAGCTGTCAGCTCATGTACCAGTAGGTTAGGGCCCAGTTAGGCAAAGAAACTTTGACGTTGTTACTAGGCTTAAAATAATTTTGGCCAACTTATTGAACTACCGGTAATTGCTTTTATTTATCCAGGGATTCATGCTACTCTGTTAACAACCAACAACAAAAGTTTATAGCAGAATAGGAAGGAATATAACCTGCGCGCTATAGTAATCAGAACCAGGAAGCAGTCAGGACCTGTCAGTGCATGATTGAAGAAAGGAAGGTAAGGCATAGCTCCTTAAGTCTTCACTCAATGCATTAAAGGAATAGCTCACTTTGCAGGGAATATATTACTTAGTCATTATTTAAGCATGTCAGATTCAACAGAATTTGCTGATAATTGAGAATGTGTATGGCTATAAAATAATCAGATCCATCACCATCAGCCATGGTATTTGTCACTATCAGTCCCCTGCTTTAATAGCAATTGCGGTAATACACGGGTATATGGCTTGAATGACCAATACACAAGATGATCTCTCTACTTAGGGCTGTCTATGTCAGGGTTGTGAGGCACACTGGTGTGACTCAGAACTTTGGTAGTGGAAAATTCACTAGTATAACTATGTTTTCCATAAAAATTTCCAACCAGTCAATGTAGTGTATTGTTATTATCATCAATAATAATCAAATTAATTACAATTATAAACACTATAAATTACATGATATATGGGTGTTTACAACATTAGGTTTCATAAAAAACGGAGCTGTGAGGAAAATTCACATTCAGTATGCCATGTCTGATAAAGTTTGACAACACTGTTATATGGTTTTATTGTGGTTCTCAAACTTTTTCAGACTGTGACACAATTGGCAGTGTAAATTGTGTTCTTAATGTTGGGTTTTATGTTGTATTTACTCATATTTTATGCACTTTACAGTGTGTATTGTATTCTAATCAACATAGTGTATGTTACACTATATTGAATGTGTTGACACAAATATATAAAAATAATTCTGAGGCACACCTCTGGCTCTTGAAGTCACACCAGAGTGCCCTGGCACACCCTTTGAGAAACCCTGATATATGGTGTACTACTAAATATTGATAGAGAATGTGCAGAGAATTTTTGAAGAAACCACATTACACACTTATATGAAGGTAATGACCTAAACTTTGTATGCTATCATAAACCTTTAAAGGGCATGTCCACCCCTAAAACTAAAATTTAACCCAGTGCTGGACCCACTTAACTTACGCCTCTGCTCCAAGTGGTTCTCCTGTAGTACTGTTCAAAGTCTCAGAAAGTAAGGGGTAGGAGCTGTCTGTGGGTAATCCAGTCCATCTTACAGGCTTAGCTGTAGCAACAATGCCAGGTAGCAACGGCTAGAGCTTGCAAGATATTGTCTGTATAAAGAGAGGAATAGATTCAAGAGAGAAAAATATATTCTCCCTCTTTACAAGGCACTGGTAAGGCTCATTTGGAATATGCAGTGCAGTTTTAGAATCCCTATACAAAAGGGACATCTTGGGAAAAAAAACAGTTTAGAGAAGGGCAACTAAATTAATAAGGGGAATGGAGGGGTTTGAATATGCAGGCAAATTAGACAAGTTAGGGCTGTTTACATTGGAGAAGCAACGTTTGTGGGGATATGATAACCTTATACAATATATTAATGGGCCATACAATGAACTCTCTGGTGCATTGTTCACTAATAGGTCATATCGAGGAATCGTGGAACCTTTAGGTTGGAAGAAAAGAAGTTTCATCTTCAGGTTAGGAAAGGTTTCTTTACAGTGAGAACGGTGAAACTGTGGAACTGTCTTCCAGCTGATGTGGTAATGGCAAGTTCATTAAATGCTTTAAAAAAGGCCTGGATACATTTCTAAACTAAAAATATTGAGATTACTGTATTAATACATATACTGTAGATCTAGTTGGTACGGGGATACTATTAATACTGAGAATTACTGGTATAATACATATACTGTAGATCTGGTTGGTACGGGGATACTATAATAATTGAGAATTACTGGTATTAATACATATACTGTAGTTCGGTTGGTACGGGGATACATATAATATTGAGAATACTGGTATTAATACATATCTGTAGTTCTGGTTGGTACGGGGATACATATAATATTGAGAAATACTGGTATTAATACATATAATGTAGTTCTGGTTGGTACAGGGATACTATATAATACGGTCAACCAAGAGTTAAACATAGCTGGGAAACTGAAAACAATCTATAAATATTTGCTCACCATTTAGAAAGGGCAGTCTTGTTTGTGTTGATGATACCCCGGCTAGTTCCAGTTATTTCTGTACCTGTAGTTTGCAGCTAACTTGTCTATTAGTTTATCTCTTAGGTTGTACACACATGCCATTGTGGGTCCCGACCCGCGACGCACGATGTGTATGAACGTTCATTTTTTGCCAATAATTGGCTCGTGTATGGGCCCTTTATGTGCCCAAAATGGCCGGGTGCGTGGAGATCCGCCCGGTCAGTCTGGCACAATCCCCATCTAAACAGCCGTTTCACACCCATAAAGGGTCCATACACGGGCCGATTAGCGCCCAAATGAACGTTCGTACACATCGTGCAGTGAGGCTTGGAACCGTTCTATACTTTGTCCAGTTTTACTTGTTAATGAGAGGGTCATTTCTGTTGATGGAATGTTACAAGTTAGATTGGATTATGTGCATTCTAATGATATTTGGTTAAATGTTATATACGGACATAATAAAATCTGCTTCCTACTTTGTTTTATTATTACTAGCAGCGTTGCCTTCTCTATACATGTGGGTATAGTATCTTTATGTGCAGGTGTGGTGTTTGGCTTAGATGGAAGAGACAGGCAGAAAAAGAAGTGCACAGTTGGTAATGTACGTCATGTGTTGAGGAGGTGACTTGCTTGAGGGACGTATAGCACATTTGTTTTTGCAAAACTTTATATACAACGTTATCAGTTTTTCCACTTGGAGCGTAAATATACAAATGTTGTGGTGAACTGCTACATAGAATTTGCCGTGGGGAAAACATGTTGATTGCAACTGAATATCGCATCACTTGAGTGACTGACAGACATCACTATGTTCTTGTGTCTCCAAGCATGTTACGTGCCACTTTGTCTGTGTTTTTAAGCTGGGCTTCATTCTGTTGCGCTGTCTGAGCGTTGTGTGTTTTTATTAATGTGCTCTATTTTTGCACATGAGTTACAGTATGTCACCTTTTATTGACTATCCCAATCATAAGTTAGTATTGAAAGTGCCATGATGTCATTGTTCTTAGATTGTAACTATCTGTGAATTGTGTGACATGTGGGCAGTGTGTTGTCTGTGGCTTAAGTCTAATGCAGGTAATTCCATGTAGTCCATCCGCCCCACCGTCCTGGTGCGAGTAGGTGGATGGGCTGTGTGGCAATGTTGCGGTGGGCAGGGGCAACGGCATTCTAGGGGTGTGGTGGTCTCGGGTCGTGTCAGTGATGTTTCTGGTGTCCAGAGGTTGGACGTGACATTTGGGGGCATGGCCACCTGTTTCAAAGATTGGGTGTGGCCATGCCATTTAGGGGCATGGGTGTCAATTTTTGGGTAGGCCTGTGATGTTTGGGGGCATGGACAGTTTTTGTGGATTGGGCGTGATTCTGGATGTACCTGTGATGTTTTTGGGCATGGCCATGATGTATAGGGACAGACCATAATGGGGTTTTTTTTTGGGGGGTGGCATGCTCACAACATTTGGGGGCATGTTTGCAATGTTTGGGGGCATGGCCTTGATGGTTGGAGTATGAGCGTGACTGGAATGTTAGTGTTGGCCGTGACAGCAAATATCTGGGGGCGTGGTCACATTCTAAAGGCTCAGCTTTAAATTTCTTAGCATGACAATAACCGCAAATGTGATTCATATCACCATAGCAACATACAGGGATATGTAATAAAAGTTCTTATGTTAAAAATGGTGCTAATTCTATTACACTAATGGTCATCATTCCCTCTGTCTCTCCTGGGTCGAATCAATTGCAGTAAAAAATAAATATTCTTCCCAAAATCCTCTATTTATTTAGAACCGTACTTTTATTGATCAAGAAAACGGATCTATTAAAGCTCCAATCAGCAATAACTAATTTATATGGAAGAATAAAAAGGCGTGTATCCCGAGCAGATTATATGGCACAAAACAAAGATAAAGGTGGTTTCTGACTTCCAATTCTGTATAGATACTACAAAGCAGAGAGGTTAGCCCCAACTTATATATATATTGAATGTCTTTATTCTTATTAATTAAAATCAATAAAAATGTATTGAACAAAAAAAATGGTGCTAATTTCACCCAACCAATCAGATGATGGCTTTGAAATGTTAAATAACATCTGTTGGATGGGGCAAAAATTAGCACCATTTTAACAGTAAGAACTTTTATATACTCTCCCTAATAGTCTTTCCAGGGTTTATATTTAAAACCTTCCAGTAGCAAATGTAATGTGTTACAGACCTTAAATGGCATCTATAGTAAAAAAAAACAAATTGCCCCATTGCAAAGTTAAATCCATGTACTCTCTGCTGCCTTTATCCTGCCTCTGTCAGTGACTTTGTTTTTCCATGGTGTCAGATCTCTCTGCAGCACTCTCCCCTTCCCCCTCCCCTCTGTTACCTCCTCCATGTCTCAACTTTGGATAACCGATAAGCTTCTCATGTGCAGTAGGAGTTAAAAATTCAACATCCTGAAAAACACACCGACACACAGTGGCCAATAGAAAGCAAGCTGTCTTGGAGACACGGAAGAGAAGGGAGAACAGTACAGTTGCTACTGCAATACGATCTCTCTCTTTGTGACCCATCATCAATCAGTGAAAGCTATCAAGAAGCAGGGTCAACTGCAGCCATATTTCTGCAATCAAAGCTACCTCTCTTCCCCTGCTAATGCTGTTATCTCTATGAGCAGGGAGGGACTTGAGCAGGGAAGAGGATCACATCACAGATTTGATTGACAGTCCAAGTAGGAGTACAGGAACGTCTTCTTCTAACTGGTGTATCTCAGTACAGAGAGGGAATCTGAAAAAAGTGAAAACACTCTGGTGTGTTGGGGAGAATTGTAGAAACACATGGAAGGAAAAATAAAAGTTAATTTTCTCACTATAGATGCCCTTTAAGGGAAATGTCTGGTTCCCTCTGTTATAGCTGTTGTTCTGTGTGTGCAGCTCTCTGAGTTGTGTAGCCATACATTACGCTGTTGTTGTGTCACTGATGTGGACGCTGTGCCTGTGTTGTTAAAGTTGAGCAGTGCACGGAGCCCAGGCCCTTCATCTGAGTTACTGAATCAGTGGCAAGTGCAGGATTTTCAAGGGGGGGATTCCTAAATGGGTTACCACTGAACAAGCCCAGAGGGAGGTTCACGACCGAACACATTCATGTGTTCTGTTATATATGGATCATATAATATTATTATATATATTCTCTAATTGCCATGATTATCATCACAGTTGGCCAATACATATATTCCCTTTTCTTTTGTTATAAAGTATATACGGTACTTATTAAGGCGGGGTACACACAAACCAACATATATTTCTGTGTATTGGCCGGTCAGTCAGGCTGAAAAACCGGAGGTGATTTCGGCAGTGGCAGTGATAGCTGTGGTCATTTGCTGTGGCCGACCACTTTATAGCGGTGATGGAAAATTTGTCTGTGTGTACCCTGCCTAACATTCTGTTTTACTGATAAATCCACATTTACACTATATTACCATTAGTGTCTGTGCTGTGACACTGATGGTAAAACTGACAGAATTTGCAGTAGAAGCTGATAACATTGGACATTGAACAATCATTCTTTATAAAGAATAAATGGAACAATCATTCCTGTGTAAGTATATGTATATATATATATATATGTATATAACGAAAAGATAGGTAGTAGCCAACGCTCCACAGGTCTTATTCACAAGTTTTATTAATTTCAAAGATAGTGCATAGTGCAAAATATCAACGTTTCGCCTTGGTTTATGGCCTTTATCAAGCTTGATAAAGGCCATTAAACCAAGGCCAAACGTTGCTATATTTTGCACTATGCACTATCTTTGAAATTAAATAAAACGTGTGAATAAGACCTGTGGAGCGTTGGCTACTACCTATCTTTTCGTTGTGTATTGGAATTCAAGACCGACAGCTCCAGGCAAACAAAAGAAACACTGTGCACACTATCACCTTTTTTTCTATATAACCTCCTCCAGGATTTCCTAATGTCCCTATTCCTGTTCATCACAGTGCAGTAGGTACAGTAATTCTATATATAAACCCAGTCTCACACTTTTACCCTCAAGCGCTGCAGGTTTAATGTTTTACAGTTCTCTATTTGCTGTCAATTACTGTGGCAGACTGGATACATTTTTGAACAACAAATTCTGATTCTCACTCACAGCTCAATTAACAATGTAACAATCTATATAAACAATCTATATACAGTCTAGTACAATCTATATAACATCTTATAACGTCTATTAACACAGTCTATATAACAGTCTATATAACAATCTTATATAATAATCTATATAAACATCTATGTAACAGTCTATATAACAATCTATGTAACAGTCTATATACAGTCATATACAGTCTATATCTCAATCTAATACAATCTATATATACAATCTATATAACATCTATATACAGTCTATATACAACTGATTAACAGTCTATATAACAATCTATATAATCTATGTAACAATCTATATAACAGTCTATATCCAGTCTATATAACAATCTATATAACAGTCTATATATAACAATCTATATACAGTCTGATAACATATGTAACGTCATATAAAATCTATATACAGTCATGTAACAGTCTATGGACACCAGGAGAGGTAGAACACCAGACTGCAGAGCAGGCAGAAGGGGGGATTCCAGGCACCAGGAACCCCCCCAAAAACGCCCCTGTGATTGGGGAATCACACTCTGCAAGTGCATGCAGGCTTTTTTGTTGTTTAAACCGTCCCTTTTCAGAGGCCTCGCGGTAATGTTGGTGTATCAGGGGTGTGGCTGTGAGGTGAGCACATACATACATATATACATACATACATATAACATACATATATACAAGATTTTCTACTTTATGTAGTTTGAAAATAATTTGACAGTATGGCTGCTTAAACATCCATAGCTAGTATTATATTAAATTAATTATATTAATTTTTTTATTTTTCTTGTGTGACTTAGTATTTGCTCAAATTAATCTATTGTATTTCATCTGTGATCTTCATCTTTGTGGCCAAAATAAACTTTGGAGCTTGAAATCTTGTTTCTGTTTTTAAAGGGAAAGTATATCATTATTTTTAAAATTCTTAGTTTATATTTTGCATACCTAGTTATTTTACATATTCTTTCCATTTGAAAAATCTGTTGAATTTATCCCCTTGCTATTACCTGCTGTTGACATAGTGAGCTGACATTTCAGGTTCTAACGGTCCTTCTTCTTCCCAGGATGCACCCATCCTTGGAATGTTCCTAACAGTAATTTCTACTGATTGGCTGTTGGATGGGTCAAAGATGCTCAGATCTCTACTGAGTAACTGATAAACCCAGGCGCTGGGTCAAGGGTAAGACCATTATGGTCCTGCAAACAGGAGCATTTATTTATACACAGACAAAACGCTAAAAATGTAAAGGGTATCTCCACCCCAGAAACTAACATTTTCCAACCACCGTGTTACTTTTGTAAAAGAAGCCCCAGAAAATTCTTACCATGATCGTTCCCTTGTCTCCTGCTTCCTGCTTGCCGGTAAGTTGCAAATAGGGCCAGACCAGCAGCCGTATCTCTGATTGGCTAAGAGACAGTCAATAACAAACACGGATGCACCTATGCAGAGAGCCTTTGGTGGGGGCTTGGGGTACCCTACACTATGGGAAAAGCTTTTAATGGTAGGGGATAAAGCAGCCATGAAGGAATCTGGAGGGGGTAGGGTGCAATGTGGAGGCCAGAGTCCTTCAGGAGGACAAGGAAATGACAGGGACCGGATAACCCACTGACAGCTCCTACTCCTTACTTTCTGGGACTTTAAACAGGTGCTAAGTGGAGAACCACATGGAGCAGAGGAGGAAGGTAAGAATTTTTCACACTACACAGTGGGTCCAGCAGTGGGTTAAATTTAGTTTTAGGGGGTGGACATGCCCTTTATCCTGCAGCATGGACCAATCAGCAATGAACAGAGACAGGTTACATTACCTTGCCTCTGTTTCTTTTCATGTTCTTGAGCATGTCTGTTAACATCCACAGTGAGAACAGAGAGAATTTTGCATCAGTAATGGTCGGACCCCTGGATCCCGCCCTCTTTTCCCTCTCAACCAATCGCAGCTGTAAAGTTATGTGTACTGAAGAAATCCAGGATCAACAGCTGCAGCCAGCCACCCAGAGAGAGAGAGAGAGAGAGACCACACACACAGGCAAGAATTTTTTTTTTCCCCTAAGCTGCAGCTTGGGGTCATCTAAAGTGGAAGTGGGAGAAGTGCAGCCTGATATATATCTCATTAAATTCGGGCAAGCAAATGATTTTTAGAAAAATGGACAAGGCGTTTGAGGGTTGTGGCTATTATATAAAGAACATAATAAAAAGTTTATTTTTGGGTGACATACCTTTAGGTTAGGCCACACAGCGCATCTTTAGCGCGTTTGCGCACGTGTTTCGCATTCGCATTCACGTGCGCCCGTGCCCGTGATTTTTGCTAAAATGGAAATCGCGGAAGGCGGAAATTCCCACGATTTCCGATGCGCATGCTATAGCGCGCCGTTCACGTTTTGGGTAACGCGTCCGTTCACGATTTAGGGTGAGGCCCACCTGCAACGCACAGGAATCGTGCACACCAAATCGCGAGCGTTATCGCGTGCGATTGTGTGTGCGATTCTTGTGCGTTTCACGTTCGCGTTTTCGCCTTTTCAAGTTATGGAAACGCATGCATTAACGCACCAAAAATGGTGAATGCATGCGTTCAACAACGCAAACGGACACGCAATCGCATGCGCATCGGAAATCGTGTGAATTTTTGCGTTCCCGCGATTTCCATTTTAGCGAAAATCGCAGGCGCAAACGCGAACACGGAACGTGTGCGCAACAGCGCGAAAAGGCGCTAGTGTGGTCTAGCCCTTACTAACATTAAAAATATATACTTGAGTCGTTTATGAAAAAAGAGCTTTCAAATCTGTATTATAATTAAATATTGAATGTTTTTCGTGTGTACTGTCCTTTAACTAACATCTACTAACATTAACAGTTACATTAAAATTTGCTAACACTATTAACACTAACATATGCAGGAGAAAAGGACTAAAGGCCCCCGCATCGTTTGTGGCGGTTTTGCAATTTCAAATCGCTATCGCCAATCACAAGTGCTATGAAAGTAACAAGAAAAGTGCAGTTAGAGCTAGGTCACACTAGCGCGTTGCGCACGCGTTTCGCGCTCGCGATTGCGCCCGTGATTTTCGCTAAAAGGAAATCTCAGGAACGTGAAAATTCCAGCGATTTCCGATGTGCATGCGATTGAGCGTCCATTCGCGTTTTGTAACGCATGTGTTCACCATTTTTGTGCGTTAACACAGCGTTTCCATAACGTGAAATGGCGAAAACGCATGCGCAATCCGCGAACGCACAGAAAAGTGCACACAATCGCGTGTGATAACGCTCACGATTTTGTGCGCGATTCCTGTGCGTGGTGATACTTAGAGCTTGTCAGAAGATCTCCGCAGACCCGCCTGATTAGTGGTGCAAAAGTTGGTGTTTTATACACTCAATCACAGATAAAATTTAATATATAAATGTGATATTGCCTTGGACATTCTGCTGGATGTCCTGGACGTAGTTCCGTCTCTGCCTTTTGAGGTCTGACCACCTCTTTTGGAGCTGAGAGGTGGTCGATCAAAGCCTGCAGGTGGCGCATTATGCGCCGTTTGCGCTTCTTAATATTGGGGGTGCCGATTGGCATCCCGTCATAGCCCAGCTGGTGAGATTTCCACCATCAGACCTGCCATTGCATGGTGGCCATGCTTTCTGGTAGGGAAGTAATGGTGGAATGATACACCACTTTCCGCTCGATTTTAGATCCTGGGTTGCATTAGAAGTCAATGGGAAGAAGGGATTATAATCAAATGTCGAAATCGATCCGCGAGTAATGTCCATGGTATCTAGGCGCAAACATCGAATCCGCGAGTAAAGTCTCCATACACCTATACGCGAGCATCGAATCCGCGAGTAAAAGGTACATGGTATCTAGGCGCGAACGCAAATCCGCGAGTAAGGGTCCATTGAAACCTATACGCGAGCATCGAATCAGCGAGTAAAATGTCCATGTTACCCTCGAACGTTCGAACGTGAAAGTACGCGCGTGAGAGTAAAATCGATTTTACGAAAGTCCTGGATATTGGAACATGCTCCTCAGACCATTTCCCAGGTCCCACAGCCATTTACATTAAGTTACCATTAATATTTTAGTTGTATTTGACTAGAACTTTCGAACTATTTGCCTCCCATAGACTTTAATGGGTCCGTTTTCGAACTTTCGAACTTTCCCAATAGTTCGAAAGTTCGAAAACGGACCGAGCTTTCATAGTTCGACCTCTCTACTCCTCAATACTGGAGGCGGTGTCACTAATAGCAGCAGCAGCATCTGGACCTCACCTCCTACAATAGTTCCCTGGCTGCTCACAGACTGCTGCGTGACATCATCAGCCTCCTGTCCCCCTGTGCACTGAGCACATTCCTCCCACCTCGGGCGACAGGAAAATTGTGCTCAGTGCAGAGCTCCTTCTAAGCACACTAGCCCACACATAGTGTGCGAAAACATATCCTGAGACTCTCCTCCGATCCCCGAATTAGTGGTCATGTGGGCAAAGAACTCCTGATAAAGAGGATCAGGGTCCATGCCCACAGTAGGAGCCACAGGTGAGAAAGGAGTCAGGCACAGTATCTACAGTACAGCTCGGCTGCTCTGTGCCTGTGAGGAGTGGATGAGGAAGCTGGGTAATTCACTCTACTACCTGCCTTCCTTGATCAGAAGGATAGCCTAGCACGGCTACCCCTAACCTATCGGGTATAGAAACCCGTCTACCCTGCGAAGGGCCAGGTAGCTCCTGGCCAGAGCCTTCAGCAGGCTCCCTCTCCCTCCACATGCAGAAGCATCCCTTCTCCTGGCTGTCCCTCTTGCCCTGCCGGCATTTCCCTCTCCCAAATTTTTTAAAAAAAAAAATTTATATACAAAACAACACAGAGGACAAACACACACAATAACACCACACAAAGCAAACAAATCAACACAAAGCTTTTTTTTTCACAAACAAAAAAACTGATAATTTTTTTACACTAAAAGCACAAATATAACCAGACACAACTGACACAAACAGTAGATCAGACAACAAAGCTGAAATTCACACACAGAAAGCTCAAAAGCACAAAAATCTCTCTCCAACTCCAACGCTGTCAGGTCTCAACTAAACACACTCCAACACACTGACAAAATGGCATGGCCGCATTGCCTTTTATACCCAGGGGCTGGCAATGCTTAAATTAGCTGCCATTGGGTGATTTTGGACATGTGGGACTTTTTTTTTTTCAATTCGATGATTATCGAATGTTCGACCATTCGAACGTTCGAAGATTCGATATTCATCGAAAGTCCAGGAAATATCGAAAGTCCGAGTCCGGGAAGTTCGAGAAGTCCGGGTCCATCTGGAACTCGAAATTTTCGGCTCGAACTCGTGTTGAGTTCGAGTTCTATGCCGTCCCTATCCATTAGACCATTTTTTAAACATGTTTTATAGTCTGTACATACTGTATGCTAATCGCGAGGATAATGATTTGACCCTTTATTTTGTTTTATATCTAGGATATAACAGCACTGACATTAAATAGTGAATGAGGTAAATCACTTTTTTGTAACCTTTTGTAACCTTTTTTGTAACTTTTTTATACTTATTTATGTATCTATATAATTTATAATGCTCACATTACTAGTGGTTACATTAGAGCTGTCAAAAGATGTTCACACATTTTAATGTAACAATAAAATTTGTTACAAGTTAAAGGGTATGTCCACCCTTATATAATGTTTAATATGTTATTCCCCCATGTCTCCCAGCCCACCACGCTATATTTTTTTTTAGAAAGCCCCCCAAACTCTACTTACCTCCCCTCTTTCCTCCTGCCGCGCTCCCGGCCCTCTGCTTGCGAGAAAATGCAAGCAGGGGGCGGACCGGTAGTCGCGTCTGTGATTGGCTGAGCGGCACCCAATCACGACGCGGCTGCTGGTCATTCAGTGCAGCGGAGGAAAGAGGAGAGGTAAGTAATTTTGGGAGCTTTCTAAAAATAAAAATTGCTGTTGGGGCTGGGAGACATGGGGGAATACTGTATTAAAGGGGTTTTATGCTAGGGGGAGGATCGTAGAACGGGAGGAGGGAGGGGAGGGGAGAAGGGCTGCAGTATGCATCCAACATTCTCCCGGAGGCCAGGTAGCAGGCAGAGTCCTATATGGACTCGGCTAGCCTCCTGGTGGGCAGTTTTTGGGACTTTGGGGGGGGGGGACTACAGGAGAACCCTATGGAGCTGGGATGTGAGGTAAGTATTAACTACACTACATGGTGGGGCCAGTAGTTGGGGGGATTATAGTTTTGGGGGTGGACAAGCCCTTTAAGAAGCAAAAGACCTCTGCAGATTTGAGTGTATTCACATAGTTATTAATTAATTTATGATCCTAATAGCAAATGCTGCTATATTTACACTACAAAGTTTAGACCTAATGTCGTTTTTAATAACTTTTATTTGATTTTAACACCAGCACTTGCCTTTACTATGTTAATCTTGTATTATAGAAGTGGAAATTATTTGGAATGGGACACTTTTGAAAATGAAGCCACTTCACTGATCCCATGTTATATTGGACGACTTACTTTCACTGGATTGGACATTCAAAATTGTGTGGTGTTTTTTTAACCAATTAGAATGGGGGTTGGGAAGTTAAGTGGTTGTTGTTTATTGCTTGAAAAAGGACTCAGCATAGTCCGAAACATGTCACGTCGGCAATAAAACTATTTTATTTTCAGTTTGAAAACTGTTTTGAGTCCCCTTCCTTGATTCTATATGGATATTGGCTAACTGTTTGGTTGGAGCAGTAGGAAGGTGCAGGCTCGGCATACAAGCCGTTGCAGTGTGCAACCAAGGTGATTTCTAGGCTTCTTCTTTGTAAGGATCTTACCTCCGCGCTCCCTCGCCGTTCCGGACTGGTGACGTCGCCGGCGCCGGACGTCGGCGTCGTGACGTCACCACGTCCGGACGCCGGGCGGCGCGAAGATTCAAATAGGCACTCGCAAGGGTGCGAGTACCTATTCGTAGTCCTTGCTACCGGACAGACCGTTTGTCTGCCTGTCTACCGGACAGACCGTTTGTCTGCCTGTAGCGTTCCTGCCTCGGCTCCAGCCTTGGCCTTGATAGTGCCTCAGCCGTTGTTCAGTTATCATCCCTTCAGCCTGTGCCTCAGCCATTGTTCCAGTTACCATCCCTTCAGCCTGTGCCTCAGCCATTGTTCCAGTTACCATCCCTTCAGCCTGTGCCTCAGCCATTGTTCCAGTTACCATCCTTCAGCCTGTGCCTCAGCCATTGTTCCAGTTATCATCCCTCAGCCTGTGCCTCAGCCATTGTTCCAGTTACCATCCCTTCAGCCTGTGCCTCAGCCATTGTTCCAGTTACCATCCCTTCAGCCTGTGCCTCAGCCTTGTTCCAGTTATCATCCCTTCAGCCTGTGCCTCAGCCATTGTTCCGTTACCATCCCTTCAGCCTGTGCCTCAGCCATTCCAGTTACCATCCCTTCAGCCTGTGCCTCAGCCATTGTTCCAGTTCCCATCCCTTCAGCCTTGGATCAGCCATTGTTCCAGTTACCAGCTCTTCAGCCATTGTTTCCACCTACTGACAGCCCTCCTCCTAAAAGGTACAGTGAACTTCGTCCCTCCGGGACTCTATCCTACATTCTTACTCTTTTAATCTATTTGATGTAATGATTTACCGTATATAAAGGGAGATTTATAAAAGCTCTTATCGTTAAAAATGGAGCTATTTTTGCCTCACCCAATCAGATCTTATTTATCATTTGAAGTTAACATCTGATTGGTTGGGGCAAAATTAGCACCATTTTAACGATAAACTTTTATTGAATCTCCCTGATATGTTTTGTAAAACTGCTTTATAAAGCAACTCATATAGTTTTAATCACCACTTTACCTTTGAGCATCAAAGTGCCTTTATTTTGGTTGAAATGTTCATCTAACAAAAGACTGCTATCACACATCTTGTTTTCCTTCATAGTGTCGAGCGATAGATGTTTCACAACGAATCGTTTTCTTCATCGTTTATTTCCTTGCAGATTCTCACCACACTGCCACATAATCCTGGAGAACATGATATTAGATGACAATCAACATGGCTGCCTTGTACTGTACAGTATTAGGCTTTCTAGATCCGGTGAAGAATGGGGGACACCGGGAACGGTAGATTATTTGCAGAGCAACGGTATTAACTACACTTTTATTGTCACTGCTTTTGAAGTAGAACTAAACTTATATTTTTAAAACCTAATGTGAAAGCTTTTCTCCCCAGAATACCTATACATTGAAAGATTCTTCTCTAGTTATTGCATTTAGTAGCTATAAGTAGTATAAGATTGTGTAACAAAGAAGGCTTCCATGTTGTTTCCAGTACAACTCATAGGCCATGTTGGCTCAAAGAACCATGTCCCCTGACCCCAGGATACACTGTCTCTATGCACAAAGTTTCTAGCTTCTGTTTCTAGCAAAAGATAAAGTTTATAAATGTACCTGTGCTCATTGCTGAGTTGCTGGTGGTGCACCATGTAATGCTGTGATCTTGGGCTGTGTGTTCCTAAAAGTCACAAGTTCAAATCACCTAGCTTACTTATGAACACATACAACGTAGTTACTGCCTTGCTTTGCCTTGTATTGCTTTTTGTTTGTTTGTTTCTTTCATGTTTATAGAAAATATATACATATGTACAAACTTTATATATAGCAGCTCTGTTTTTATTTACCAGCCAGTGTGAATTGCTGACAGTCCTTCTGGAACAATACAAATAGTGAACTGTTTTACTGACATTTACTGAAATGTACTTGCATCTATTGTATTTGCTGTGTGGCACACAGATAAGTACTGGACTTGAAAAGATTCTACATGTATTGATAGCCCATGCCCTTGTGGCATAGAGGTAGAAAACTTTCTCTTTAGCAGAGACAGTATAGAAGTTTGCAGGTTCAATTCCCCAGACTTACCTTTATTTTTTACTGAAATATTATATTCTGTTTCTTCCATCCATGTTAGCAAAGTAATAAACTGAAAGGTTACTTTTCTATTTTGTATGAACAAGAAGGAATTTATCATTGTTACAGACTGAAGCATTTGTAATGTGTTTGCACGTAAACTGCACTGAATCTGTGTTCTGTGGCAGAGGGAGGGATAATCTCTGAGCCGTAACATGAGTGGCTAGCAGCTTCCAGAAGCAAGACTACATCTTCTGTGAAGTGTACTGCATACTGGGTTCCAGATAAGGTGAATTATAGAGCTGACCCTAGTACCCACAGGTTATTTTCATAAATCACCCAGCATCCACAGCAAAGGGAGGTAAGAGACAGCTTTGTATCTTTGTGAATGTGCTCTTTCTATTGCGAACATGTTGGGAGACTTTAGTTCTCTTTAATGCAGAAAAAAGGAATGAAAATTATAAAGACTATAATGAAAATCTCATGCATACTCTTGTTTTAATATTTATAGACTTATAGACAGTATGGCTGCTTAAAGCTCATAGCTGATTATTATAATGTATCCTTTTTTTATAATTTTCTTATTGTATTTTTTTATGCTCATTATTGTTATCTTTTTCACCTGTCCTCTTATGCAGGATTTTCATCTTTGTGGCCAAAATAACTTTGGAGCTGGACATCCTGTTTTCTTTTTTAAAGGGAAAGTTCAGTGGAAAATATCATTATTTTTAAAATTCTTAGCTTGTATTATACTACCTAGTTATTCTACAATTTCTCTTTCATTTTGAAAAATCAGTTGAATTTATACCCCTTGCTATTACCTGCTGTTGACATTAGTGAGCTGACATCTTAGGTTTCGTTGTTTTTCTTCTTCCCAGAATGCACCTACCATGGAATGTCCAGTAATTCTACTGATAGCTGTTGATGGGTCAAACATGCTCAGATCTCTACTGAGCACTATATCAACCACAGCGCTGGGTCAAGGGCAAGACCACTATGGTCCTGCAAACAGGAAGCATGTATTTATACACAGAAAAAATGCTGAATGGCAGGTAAAAAGGTATCTCCACTCCAGATAAGGGATAAGGCAGCCATGAAGGGACCCGGAGGGGGTAGGGCTGCCCTGTGGATGCCAGAGTCCTTCAGGAGGACAAGGAAGTAACATATTAATATTACTATGTTACCATGTTACTTCTTGTACATAATAATTGAGCTTGAATAAAGACTCAAGTCCAACCTATTCACCCTCTTTTTTTATATTATTATTTTATTTTTTTTTTAACCCTACCTAACACTTGATCCGAGGAAGGCAACAAAAAAAAAAAAACAGCAAAAAAGGGGGAAAAAAATCCTTCCCGACTCCAACGGCAATCAAAAAGTATCCCTGATCAACCAGATCTAAAGTATATGTATTAATACCAGTAATTCCCAATATTATATAGCATCCCTGTACAACACCAAACTACAGTAATGTATTAATACCATAATTCTCAATATTATATAGTATCCCTGTACCAACCAGAACTACAGTATATGTATTAATACCAGTAATTCTCAATATTGTATATATCCCTGTACCAACCAGAACTACAGTATATGTAATACCAGTAATTCTCAATATTATAGTATCCCTGTACCAACCTGAACTTAGTATATGTATTAATACCACTAATTCTCAATATTGTATAATATCCCTGTACCAACCAGAACTACAGTATATGTATTAATACCAGTAATTCTCAATATTATATAGTATCCCTGTACCACCTGAACTATAGTATATGTATTAATCCAGTAATTCTCAATATTATATAGTATCCCTGTACCAACCAGAACTACATTATATGTATTAAACCAGTATTTCTCAATATATGAGATCCCCGTACCAACCAAACTACAGTATATGTATTAATACCAGTATTCTCAATTATATAGTATCCCCGTACCAACCAAAAAAAAAAAACTCACAGTATTTATTTATTAATACCAGTAATTCTCAGTATTATATAGTATCCCCGTACCAACCAGATCTACAGTATATGTATTAATACCAGTAATTCTCAGTATTATATAGTATCCCCGTACCAACTAGATCTACAGTATATGTATTAATACCAGTAATTCTCAATATTTTTTAGTTTTAGAAATGTATCCAGGCCTTTTTTAAAGCTATTTAATGAACTTGCCATTACCACATCAGCTGGAAGACAGTTCCACAGTTTCACCGTTCTCACTGTAAAGAAACCTTTCCTAACCTGAAGATGAAACTTCTTTTCTTCCAACCTTAAAGGATGTCCACGAGTCCTCTGATATGACCTATTAGTGAACAATGCACCAGAGAGTTCATTGTATGGCCCATTAATATATTTGTATAAGGTTATCATATCCCCACGCAAACGTTGCTTCTCCAATGTAAACAGCCCTAACTTGTCTAATTTGCCTGCATATTCAAACCCCTCCATTCCCCTTATTAATTTAGTTGCCCTTCTCTAAACTGTTTTTTTTCCCAAGATGTCCCTTTTGTATATGGGATTCTAAAACTGCACTGCATATTCCAAATGAGGCCTTACCAGTGCCTTGTAAAGAGGGAGAATAATATTTTTCTCTCTTGAATCTATTCCTCTCTTTATACAAGACAATATCTTGCAAGCTCTAGCCGTTGCTACCTGGCATTGTTTGCTACAGCTAAGCCTGTAAGATGGACTGGATTACCCACAGACAGCTCCTACCCCTTACTTTCTGAGACTTTGAACAGGTACTACAGGAGAACCACTTGGAGCAGAGGCGTAAGTTAAGTGGGTCCAGCACTGGGTTAAATTTTAGTTTTAGGGGTGGACATGCCCTTTAAAGGTTTATGATAGCATACAAAGTTTAAGGTCATTACCTTCATATAAGTGTGTAATGTGGTTTCTTCAAAAATTCTCTGCACATTCTCTATCAATATTTAGTAGTACACCATATATCAGGGTTTCTCAAAGGGTGTGCCAGGGCACTCTGGTGTGACTTCAAAGAGCCAGAGGTGTGCCTCAGAATTATTTTATATATATTTGTGTCAACACATTCAATATAGTGTAACATTACACTATGTTGATTAGAATACAATACACACTGTAAAGTGCATAAAATATGAGTAAATACAACATAAAACCCAACATTAAGAACACAATTTACACTGCCAATTGTGTCACAGTCTGAAAAAGTTTGAGAACCACAATAAAACCATATAGAACAGTGATTGTCAAACTTTATCAGACATGGCATACTGAAATGTGAATTTTCCTCACAGCTCCGTTTTTTTATGAAACCTAATGTTGTAAACACCCATATATCATGTAATTTATAGTGTTTATAATTGTAATTAAATTTGATTATTATTGATGTAATAATACAATACACTACATTGACTGGTTGGAAATTTTTATGGAAAACATAAGTTATACTAGTGAAATTTTCCACTACCAAAGTTCTGAGTCACACCAGTGTGCCTCACAACCCTGACATAGACAGCCCTAAAGTAGAGAGATCATCTTGTGTATTGGTCATTCAAGCCATATACCCGTGTATTACCGCAATTGCTATTAAAGCAGGGGACTGATAGTGACAAATACCATGGCTGATGGTGATGGATCTGATTATTTTATAGCCATACACATTCTCAATTATCAGCAAATTCTGTTGAATCTGACATGCTTAAATAATGACTAAGTAATATAATTCACTGCAAAAGTGAGCTATTCCTTTAATGCATTGAGTGAAGACTTAAGGAGCTATGCCTTACCTTCCTTTCTTCAATCAATGCACTGACAGGTCCTGACTGCTTCCTGGTTCTGATTAACTATAGCGCGCAGGTTATATTCCTTCCTATTCTGCTATAAACTTTTGTTGTTGGTTGTTAACAGAGTAGCATGAATCCCTGGATAAATAAAAGCAATTACCGGTAGTTCAATAAGTTGGCCAAAATTATTTTAAGCCTAGTAACAACGTCAAAGTTTCTTTGCCTAACTGGGCCCTAACCTACTGGTACATGAGCTGACAGCTCCTTCTGTGTTGCCTGTACGTTTGAAGCTGACTCTCTAGTTTAAAGTACATTGACGTGATTGGGCTTAAAATAATTTGGCTTTTTGACATATTTGACTTTGGCTCTTTCTAGCAGCAACCTTATGGAGATACTATATAGCTAATATGCAATTAGAATTGATTGTGCAATAGAAATCTTTTGTTTGTATGTATTCAATCCATATTCCAGCAGTACAAGGAGCTACTAACTGCAAACCACTGCAAAAGTGTCCAGTTGACACCAAACACGTCTGGAAACCCTCATTAGTCTGTTCTGTTAAACTGTAATGTGGCCTATATACTGTATGGAATGGTCTTGTCCTCCTGGAACCGTATTTCATATCAGCCTGCTGTTTTCTATTCCCTGTCTAAATTCTAGATGTATGATATACACTTGGATTGTACCTTCTGTATAGTTGAAGGTCGCATTCCCAAATCTATGTGGCCTCTTACCCAGCCTAGGATACCCTGCATCTAATGCACCCTTCAGAAGTAGCAACCAGGAATAACAACTGGCTCCCTACTGGCGTTTTAATAATCAAATCCAAGTTTTAAATGGGTTGGGGATTTAATGGGTTTTATACCACGACCCGTAGTACTTGGCTAGTTAAAAGTATCATTAATGAGGTGAGCAGGGTGATTCTTTACTTACTGTAGAACAAAATGCATTACATTTTATAGGTAAACAGTAAATATTATTTATCACACAGACAGGTGTCATCACTTTTTTCCCATGGAAATTCCATGTTCAGATCTTTCATCTTCTCCTGATAAACTTGATCAAAATATTCACTCTGAGCCACAGTGAGATGGTTCTTCCAGTCCCCACAGATCCCTTGGAGAGAGAGAGACAATGTGTTGGTTATGGCCATTTTGTTTTAATTATCCATTTGTTAACCCACATGGGCAATCTTATAAAGGGTGGGTATAACAATATTGCAATGCCATGCCTTTATTGTCATTGTAAAATACCAAACAGTATCTATATTTTAAAAATAATATATATTTTAGTTATACCAGCCGCAAAGTGAAATACCATAAGGGCTAGGCCACACACGCATGCGATCTGTTAGCGAGTGAAAATAGCAGTGCAGTGCATGTCATTATAGATGGCCACATTGCATGCACCACAACAATGCTTTTTTGGAGCACATGCAATCCGCAATTTTTTGTGAATCGCTATGCTAAATTGCACAGGCAATTTCACACGCTTTGCCGTCTGCAACACAGGTTGCCTCTCCCGTACCATATTCTTTTTTTGCAACCAAACAGTATCGGTAATATTTCATGACACAATCATTAAGTTAATTACATGGCAATCAACTGAAAAATGAGTTGATTTATATCATATCTGTTGTATTCAATTAGATCAACTGGACTTGAAGTTTAGTTCTTGAAGACGTTTCGCTAGTCATCCGACTGGCTTTCTCAATTCAGAATGACTTGTACAAGAATCAGTGGCAATTATGTACCCTGGAAAATCCCAATTAGCATATCACAGCCAGGTGTTAGGGACCTTGTGAATGTAAGGTGTGATTGCATTGTGAGAGGTGTTATTGAAACTGCCCAGGTTAAGGTGTCAAAACGGCTCTGTACAAGAAAGATTCCAGTATCACCATTCTGCCTGCTGATAAGGGAAGATGCACAGTAGTATGCAACACCTTAGACTACCACGATAAGGTGACTAAACTCCTGGCCAATAACAAAACATATGAGGCCTTAACAAGGGATCCCACCAGCCGCTACAAGAAAAGGACTTACTACCATCTATGTGAAAAAGAAAATCAAAGCCAGAATAGATGTGTGTGTGTGTGTCTGTGTGTGTGTGTGTGGGGGGGTCAACACCAACTGTCTGCCATGTACAATGCTGTTTTGACACCTTACCCTGGGTGTTCCTATAACACCTTTTGCCCTTTAAATGTACAGCACAATTCCCATATAAGTATTTACATTACTCCTTTACCTGCCCTGTCCCAGCTTTCCTTTGAGTCTCACTCCGTCCATATTTATTCTCCCACACACTTGCAGATTGCTGTTATCTATCGGCCTCTTGGCCCAACCACTAGTTTTTTTTTCTCTCTGCATGGTTATCTCACTTCCTTTCCGCGGACATCCCCACTGTAATTTTCGGGGATTCCAACATCCCCACTGACATCAACAGCTCTACTACCTCCAAACTTCTCTTGCTCACCTCCCTTAACCTCTCACTCAGTGATCGTCCACAGAGACTCACCGTAATGGACGCACATGACCTAGTCTTCACCCTGTTATGTTCATTATCTAACATTTCTAACCCTCCCTTTCCGCTATCGGATCACAGCCTTCTGAAATTTAACCTTATTTCATCCATCCCAGCCACTACCCCAACTCCTACATACACAGACGCAGAGACTTGCGCAACCTTGACTCCTCTTCACTCTCCCTTCCTCTCCTACCACTCACCAATATGGCCTCCTTCTCTGACCCCAAACTTGCTGCCTTCCACTACCACAACACTGTCTCCTTAGCCCTGGACGCTGTTGCCCCCTAAACCACCTCTCACATTAGTCGCAGTAACCTGCATCCTTGGCTCACGGATCAGATTAAAAAGATGAAAAGGCAGTCCCGTGTAGCTGAGCGACAATGGCGAAAAATCAACAAGACCAATGACTTTCTTCATTTCAAGCCAAACAACCTCCTCCTCCTATACCCTGTTTATCTACTGATGAAATTGCCTCTTTTTTCACAGAAAAAATTGTTAATATAAGAAATGTTTTATCTGCATTCTCTGGATCGTCTCCACAGCTTCCAGTCCCATCTACATTTCTACCCAGTCTTCCTTCCACCACCTCCATCTCTGTTCCAACCAACTTTTCCACCATTACCAAACACAGACTTTCAAGCCTTATCTCCAAGGCTCGTATCACCACCTGCTCTCTTGACCCTTTTCCCTCATTTCTTATTCCCCACCTCTCATCTTCTTTTACACCAGCCCTAATGTCTCTTTTTAACTTGTCCCTATCCACAGGTACTTTCCCCTCCTCATTCAAACATGCTATTGTATCCCCTATTCTCAAGAAACCTTCTCTGAAACCATCTGCTCTACCCAGTTACCTCCCTGTCTCTCTTCTCCCGTTTGCATCTAAACTGCTTGAACGACACGTCTATGCTGAACTGGTTAATCACTTTTCTTCCAACTCCCTCTTTGATCACCTACAGTCTGAATTCTGCCCCAACCATTCCACGGAAACGGCTCTCATCAAAGTTACTAACAATTTGCTTAATGCTAAATCTAATGACCACTATTCCCTACTTATTCTGCTTGACCTTTCTTCAGCCTTTTATACAGTGGATCACCCTTTACTGCTTCACACCTTATCCTCCTTAGGTATCCAGGGTTCTTCACTCTCTTGGCTGTTCTCCTACCTCTCAGGATGTTCAGTGTTTCCCACCCTGGCTCCAACTCCACCACTCTCCCCCTCCCTGTGGCGTTACCACAAGGCTCAGTACTTGGCCCACTTCTCCATTTACACCTTTGGGCTAGGTCAGCTCATTAGTTCTTTTGGATTCCAATACCACCTGTATGCTGATGATACCTAAATTTATACCTCTGCCCCTGATCTTGTTACTCTGACATCCTGGGTCCCTGACTACCTAAATGCCATATATGCTTTTATGTCCTCCCGCTTCCTTAAACTCAACATGGATAAGACTGAACTTGTGAATTTCGCGTTCTCCCTATGAACTTCATAAGGAGAACGCTCGGGACTGTGTGTTTCCATCGGCCGCGCTAGACTCCTCTATAGGGTGTCTAGATGGAAATTTTCGGCCTTTCCCGAACGAGCGTACGGCCGACCCGATCGTTCGGCGGCCGCGCGCTCGTTCGGGAAACGAGCGCACACACATAACGATAAAGCCCCGATACCGTTGGATCCGACGGTATCGGGGCTTTATCGTTACTGTGTGTACCCAGCTTTACATTGCCCCAACCAATCAGATCTTATTTAAAATTTGAAAGCTAACATCTGATTGGTTGGGGCAAAATTAGAACCATTTTTAACGATAAGAACTTTTATTGAATAACCCTGTAAAATTCAAACAGTCAAGATGGCCATCTAGTGGTCAAAGTCCATAATACATCCAAATAAAAAGTGCATTGGTTGAAAGTGCTAAAGTGCTAAAAACAAAAAGTGCTAGTGCTAATAAAATAGATAAGAATTTTAAAATAGCTAATAGTTCCACATTCAAGATTAACAATATTAATAAGCGATAATGGTGATAAAACCAATTAAAAAACCAACAAGTGTCTAATTAATCACAATAATATAAATGTTTCAATGTTTAAAAAGGTTATCACATGAATAAATATCTAGGTATATGTATCAAAAGAATTGAATATAAAATTTTCACCATATTCACCATATTGTTTCAAAGCCCAATGTATCAACATTTTGACAGAAAACAGGAAAGACCTAAGTTCATGTACAGACCCTTGGGTTGTATCACACCTAATTTATAGATCCACGTGGCCTCTCTACATAAAAGTTTATTATTTCTATCGCCACCTCTGCTATCAACCGGTATGTGGTTAATGACCATGGCCCTGAGCTCAGATACCTGATGTTTCATATGGAAAAATGTGCAGCCACAGGTGGAATATCTCCCGTAGAGGTACCCTCATCGTATTTTGAGAGTGCTATCCTAATGTCCTTTTTGTGGTGTTGGAACCTGCGTTTGAAAGGGCCCAAGGTTTTCCCCATGTGAATGAGAGAACACGGCCATTTCAGAAGATATATGCAGTATTCTGTATTACAGTTGAGGCATATTTTAGGGCTAGGCCACACTAAGGGCTAGGCCACACTATCGTGAATTTTTTGTGATTGCTCGCAATTGCATATTCGTTTGCACACGCATGCCATTGCGTTTCCATTTGCGATACACAATCGCATGCGATCTCCATTTTAAAGCGCAATCGCATGTGATTTCGTATCTCAAATGAAAAAATAGCATGTGCAAACGCAGCATAATCGCACACGCAATCGTGGAGCAGTGTGGACGTGCCCTAAGGGTGAGTAAACCTACTCCCAGTGATGATGGAATTACACATATTGCAGTTATAACATTTATAGTAAACTTTTTTTGTAAAAAGACAAATGGACAAATTGCTTTTGTTTATATTTTGAGATAGGGTCGGCCTGCATAAGAGAGCTGTAAAGTGATTTGTCCTTCTTGTAGACTGTGAATGGCTTACATCTAGTGATCTGATCTAAAGTCGTATCATCCTCAATGATTGGCCAGTATATATCAATATTGTGCTTGATATGGTCAGAACTTGTGGTGAAACTCTGGACGAAGGGTACTCCCCTCTCTTTTTTTTAGCACTTCAGCACTTTCAACCAATGCACTTGTTATTTGGATGTATTATAGACTTTGACCACTAGATGGCCATCTTGACTGTTTGAATTTTAGTCTAAAAAGCACTTAGCACTTTGTTACTATACTTTGTTTGTCTGAAGAAGGAACCACACCAGTTCTGAAACGTTATGAATAAAAATTTGATTCACTTAAAACTGGTGTGCCCAGCTACGTTCATCATTTGCATGTAATTACTGCTGGCTACAGTGCCGGAGAACCCAGCACTTTGCTATTCTGGTTTAGGTGTGCGGGATCCCAATCCATTGCATTTGGTACTTTATGGTTATCCTACAATGCTCTCTCCAATACAGTCCCCCATACATCACTGATCTAATAAACAGATACTAACCAAGGCATAACCTCCGATCTGCTAATGATCTTCTCCTCTCATCCACTCTAATCACCTCCTCCCATGTCCGTGTACAGGACTTTTCTTGTGCTGCCCCTCTGCTCTGGAACTCCCTTCCTCGCTTTATAGGTCACTCGCCATCACTTCATATCTTCAATTACAGTAATGCTGTTACTTACCACACTGAATGCTGCTGGACCAGCACTTAAATTATTTACACTGTGTATTACCTGCACTACCCTTGTAGGTAACATGTATGTTTTCCTTATGTATATTAATGTAACTGTAAACATGGAAGATGTTGGCACTATATAAATCCACAATAATAATAATAGCCATACTGGATTTGACTATTACTGTATGGGATTACTGTATGGGAATTCTGCTGTCCATTTAAAGGGCAACTAATGCATCTAAACAATACAGAATCAGGAAGATGGTATCTATTGTTTAAAATATTGCCTTCTGATTCTGCATTGTTTTGAGGCATTAGTTGCCCTTTAAATGGACAGCAGAATTCCCATACAGTAGTACCATACAGTAATAGCCAAATCCAGTATGGCTATTACTGTATGGGACTACTGTTTGGTAATTCAATCAGGTTTTCCTGATTTTTGAGGCAAAAATAGGTATCTCGGCTTATACTCGAGTTGGCTTATACTTGAGTATATAGGCTGTGTATATACTCGAGTATAAGTCTAGGTTTTTACAGGGTTATTTAATAAAAAGTTCTTATTGTTTAAAATGGTGATAATTTTGCCCCAACCAATCAGATGTTAGCTTTCAAATGTTAAATAAGATCTGATTGGTTGGGGCAAAATTAGCACCATTTTAAACGATAAGAACTTTTATTAAATCTCCCTGTTAGTCTTTTAAAACAGCCTAAAAACTGTACCTTGGCTTATACTCGGGTCACTCACCTGTTAATCCAGTAATCCGGCTGCCGCTTGCTTCTGCATCCACTGTTTTTGAGGCTAATGTCACTACTGTGTCACTTCCCGGCGCCAAGTAGAGACGTCAGGCTCCAGAACAGTGGAATGCAGAGCTGGATTGCTGAATGATTGACCGCGGCAGCCAGATTGCAGAGTACACACAGGCAAGTCCTCTCCTCCACTGAACTGGGAGGGGGGTGCAGTGCTTGCCACTGCAAATTTTTGAAACTACAACTCCCAGCAACTAAAGCATGCTGGGAGTAGTAGCTTCCAAAACAGGTATTTAATATAGGATGTTTTTATTATAACCCCTTATGTGGTGCTGCAGCTCTTTTCTTTTTCTTTCTACATGTCTTTATGAGGAGTGAGCGCTCCGAGCTGATTCTGCACACAGAACGGGCTGCACAGAGAAGCTGATATGGGAGAGGATCGGCGCTGCTATTCTATTTAGCGTTTCCAAACATTTGGAGTGGCAAGGTATTGAGGGTTACTGTGCAGGATTACTCTCCATTTAAAGGGCAACTAATGACTCAAGCCCATATAGAATCAGGAGGATGGTATTTATTGTTAAAAATTGCCTTCTGATTCTGAGGTAATATCCATACTGGATTTGGCTATTAGTGTATGGGGCTACCGTATGGGAATTCTGCTGTCCATTTAAAGGGCAACTAAATCCTGAAAACAATAAGTACGTCCTCGACTTATACTCGGATCGACTTATATTCAAGTATATACAGTAGATTTATAATCATCAGTTTCTGGTCTGTGCAATACATTTATTAACACTTTACCTTTACGCATCAAAGTGCCTTTATTGTGGTTGAAAAACTCGTCTAGCAAAAGACTGCTATCACACATCTTGTTTTCCTTCATAGTGTCGAACGTAGAATGTTTAACAACAGAATCAATTTCTTCATCGTTTAATTCCTTTCCCAGGAACTTGCAGATTCTCACCACACTGCCGCGTAAATCCTGGGGGACATGATATTAGATGACAAATCAACATGGCTGCTTTGTACTGTACAGTATTAGGCTTTCTAGATCCTGTGATTGGGGGACACAGTAAACTGTAGTCATTCTGCAGAGCAACTGTATTTATGCTACACTCCTAATGGCACTGCTTTAAAGGAGTAGATCACTTGAAAATGAACTATTACTTTAATGTATTTGAACCTCATTTAAGGCCTTTCTCCAGAGCGATCAGCTCTTGAGCGATTTTCTTTCAAAGGGATTTTCTGTTTTAAAGGGCTTTGTCTGTATTTAAGGGGTGTGCGTTAAGAAACAAAAGCGTTTAGAACAAGAAAGGGTTTAAGAACAACACTGCTGTTTCTCTGGTGTGTATTGCAGTTTATCTGGTGTGTATTGCTGTTTCTCTGGTGTGTATTGCTGTTTCTCTGGTGTGTATTGCTGTTTCTCTGGTGTGTATTGCTGTTGCTGTGTATTGCTGTTGCTGTGTATTGCTGTTGCTGTGTATTGCTGTTTAGTATGGACAGTTTTGTTGGGGCCACGCAATGTGCATCCTGCCGCATGTATCTTGGAGCAGCTGCCCCAAGGGACCTATGTATGTGTCAGATGTGAGTGGGTTGCCCATTTGGAATCTGAGGTCCAGAATCTAAAGGGGAAACTTGCAGCATTACAGGGTTTGGCAAACCTGGGGGAAATGCAGGTACTGGTAGGGGTCAGTAAACTGGAGGGTAGAGATGGGCAGATAAGGTGGTAAAGGAAGATAGATTTGTAAGGGTCACCAGGGGAAGTCGGGGACGGAAGGATAGGGGCGCTTCTTCCCAGTTGTTTGATTCCAACAGATTTACCATTTTAGGCAAAGATGTGGAGGACGATGGCTCGGAAGCAGCATGTATGGAGCAGGCCTTTCCCTTGAGCACTCAGGGGACAGCCATCTCTAATACAAGGGAGGGAGAACTGGGGGCTAGGAAGGATAGGCAGGTGGTAGTGGTAGGGGACTCCATTATTAGAAGGGTAGACCCTACATGCCGAACAGTGTGTTGTCTGTCTGGTGCTGGGGTTCGACATGTGGTGGATCGTGTAGACAGATTATTGGGTGGGGCTGGGAGTGACTCGGCGGTCTTGGTTCACATTACAAAGATAGAGCTGGAGGTGAGGTCCTTAAAAATGATTTCAGAGAATTAGGGGTCAAGTTAAAAGCAAGGACCTCAAGGGTAGTGATTTCAGAAATACTACCGCAGCCACGTGCTACACTAGGGAGGCAACGGGAGTTCAGGAGTATAAATGCGTGGCTAAAAGAGTGGTGTAAGGAGATAGGGATTGGGTTTTTAGAGAACTGGGCTGACTTCTTGTTGGCTACAGGCTCTTTAGTAGAGACGGATTGCACCTCAATGGTAATGGTGCAGCTTTTTTGGAGGAGAAGATGGCTAGGGGGTTGGAGGAGATTTTAAACTAGGTATGGGGGGGAGGGTATGTTGAACTATACAGGGGTAGATAGAGAAGTTAGGGATCAGGGGGCTATTAACACAACGGAGGATGGAGAAGGGGGAGGGGTGAGCAGGGGATAAGGAGGCATGTACGACCATGTATGGAAGTAAATCAATTGATAATCTAAAATGTATGTTTACAAATGCAAGAAGTCTGGCTGGAAAAACTGGGGAACTTGAAATAATAGCTTTAAAGGAAAGGTATGATGTGATTGGTATAGCAGAATCATGGCTTAATGATTCACAGGACTGGGCAATAAATATTGAAGGATACTCCTTATTTAGACATGACAGAGTTAATAAGAAAGGAGGAGGAGTATGTATGTATGTTAAACAGGAATTGAAGCCAAATTTAAAATATGGAATAGATGGGGGAGTAAACGATACGGCAGAAACAATATGGGTAGAACTGTGTACAGGAAGCAGGAAGGTAGGTAAATTAATTGTTGGAGTATGTTATAAGCCGCCAAATGCCGGGGAGGAGGTGGAAATGAATTTCCATGTGCAGTTGGCGAAGGCTGCTGGTATGGGGCATGTTCGGGTTATGGGGGATTTTAACTACCCTGACATAGATTGGAGTAAGGGAACTGCCAGCACCTCAAAAGGTATAAAGTTCTTATATTTCCTATATGAGCATTTTCTTTCACAGATAGTAGAAGTTCCTACTAGACAGAATGCATTGTTGAATCTGGTGATATCTAATAACCCTGAGCTCATTTTGGAGCTGAAGGTAATGGGAAGCTTAGGGAATAGTGACCATGATATAGTGTCATTTAATATAGGTTGCAAAAAGTGCACTGGGTTAACAAAACCTTTTAACTTTAGGAAAGCTAATTGTATGCTGTTAAAGGAATCACTCCTGCTCATAGACTGGGGGGAATTGTTTCTAGGTAGAGATACAGAGCAGATGTGGACCACTTTTAAAGGGAGTACAAAAGCTGTAATAAAGAGAGCAAGAAAGCAATTAAACTAGCTAAAATAGAAAATGAGATACGGATTGCCAAACAGAGCAAGTCCAACCCAAAATGTTTTTTAAGTATATAAATGGTAAAAAGATGAGGACTGAGAATGTGGGACCATTAAATAATGGGGCTGAGGTGGTTGTAGAGAATGCCGAAAAGGCTAATCTGCTAAACCATTTTACATCGCTTTTTACTGTTGAGAATCCTTGTCCTTACGGCAGGGATTGTAATAATATGCAGGGAAGAAATGAAGAGAGTGTGCCACCTACACCTTAAATAATTCTGTGTTAAGTGCATCTGTAATGGAAAAAGATTTGGGGGTTCTGGTAGATAACAGACTTAGCTATAGCAAACAATGCCAGGTAGCAACGGCAAGAGCTAGCATAAAGAGGGGAATAGACTCAAGAGAGAAAAATATTATTCTCCCTCTTTACAAGGCACTGGTAAGGCCTCATTTAGAATATGCGGTGCAGTTTTGGAATCCCAAATACAAAAGGGACATCTTGGAAATTGAGGCAGTTCAGAGAAGGGCAACTAAATTAATAAGGGTAATGGAGGGGATTGAATATGCAGGCAGATTAGACAAGTTAGGGCTGTTTACATTGGAGAAGCGACGTTTGCGTGGGGACATGATAACCTTATACAAATATATTAATGGGCCATACAATGAACTCTCTGGTGCATTGTTCACTAATAGGTCATATCAGAGGACTCGTGGACATCCTTTAAGGTTGGAAGAAAAGAAGTTTCATCTTCAGGTTAGGAAAGGTTTCTTTACAGTGAGAACGGTGAAACTGTGGAACTGTCTTCCAGCAGAAGTGGTAATGGCAAGTTCATTGAATAGCTTTAAAAAAGGCCTGGATAAGTTTCTAAAACTAAAAAATATTGAGAATGACTGGTATTAATGCATATAGATCTGCTTGATCCAGGGATACTTTCCGATTGCCGTTTTTCCCCCTTTTTAGCTGGTTTTTTTTGCCTTCCTCTGGATCAACTGTTAGGTAAGGTTAAAAAAAAAAAAAAAAAGAGGGTGAATAGGTTGGACTTGATAGACGTATGTCTTTATTCAACCTTAATTACTATGTTACTATGATTGAAGCATGGGAGGTTAAGAAACTATGTCTTACCTCCCATTCTTCAATCAGTAGTCAGGGACAAAGGTAAGTATATTTAACTTTTGCGGGATCCAATATCCAATGCTACAGAGATGAAAATATCGGGCCGCATGCCAGGAGGCTTGTAGCTCCTCGCCGAGATTGGTTGCCCCTGGACTTAGAGTGTGGGGTATCTGAGCTGAGGCTGAGGATACACAAAGAAACCGGGAGCACTACAGGGCACAACCAGTTCAGAGCTTAATAGTAGCATGTTACCAAATCGTAAACCATACTCGGAGTCAGGGAATTAGCAAAAGGTCAGTATAAAGAAAATAGATCAGCGAGGCAAGGTATTGAAGGTTTGAGAGAAAGCATAGTCAAGATCAGGCACAGGTCAGCACAAGCAGCAAACAATCGTAATGGTAGACAGGCAAGAATCAGAAAAGCAAAACAAGAAAACACGCCAAGAGATAAACCACAGGCTATAACGGTTCCCTATATAACTGGTTCCCTATATAATAATATAGGGAACCAGAACTAATCAAAAAACAGCAGAGAAGCAGAGCAGGACTTAGATAGGTAGATTCAAATCTGCCACCAAAACCACATGAGCCAATAAGAAGAGTGAATCGAACAAGCCAGGATTCAATTTCCCAAATCAACGAGCTACCATTCGAATGATTGTCCTTAAGAACATTCAGGACTAAGGAGGACGCAGCTTGGGAGACTGATAGAAGGTTTGAAAATCTGTTGTGATCCCTTTTCTCTAATACATGGGTGCCCAACTTGGCCCAGGCTGGTGTCCAAACTAGAGGCACCCCACCCAGTAAACAAGACATTTTTTGGCTCTGCCCCCGAACCACCCATTCCCTGCCTCGGACCAGCCAAACTTGCCCACAACACACCCAGGCTTTTGACTGCCACATTCACCCGGTGGACCCACAAATTATGTTGTTTGGTGCAAAGATCAATGAACCCAGATTTCTAAGCCATTGTTTGAACTATCGGCCATTCCAAGCAGCTTAGTTGCAACTCACCTACCTCTGGAATGGTATCTATATATATATCTACATATACATATCTATATAATCCATGCTTAGTTGTGTTTTTCTTTCCAGAAATAATTCATACAGCATACAGTGTGCTAACAGTGTGCTGGGCCTGATGTGAACTCCCTGAAAATGGTATGCTTGCAGCTTATCCTTTTATAATATATCTAGAATCCCTCTAATGTAGAAGTCAAAGTCACTTCCCTTAATAATTAAAGGGCATGTCCATCTCCAAAACTAAAACTTAACCCACTACTGGCCCCACAGTACAGTTTAAAAAAATCCTTACCTTACATTCCTGCTCGCTATGGTTTCCCTGTAGTCAATGTCCAAAGTCCAGGAAACTGAAGAGTAGGGGCTGTCTTCCTGTGCAAACGTCTCTGTCTCTTATGTTGCCTCCGGGAGGGATGGTGACATGTGCAAAGGAGACCTCCCCCCCTGCCCCTCGATCCCTCTCTTGCCTCTCTTCACTTAGCGTAAAATGCTTTATGCATATTGTAAGGCATACCCTCCCACCCCCAACTGCTAAGGTAGCACAAAAATTGCTCCCAAACTGTACTTACAGCTCCTGGTTCCAGCGTCTCCTTCATTGCTGGCAGCTGTGCTACCTTAGCATTTAGGGCAACATCCCAAATAAATGCATTATGTGTATTTTGGTCCATATGCATATTATTGGACTAATTGGATTAATGGATCAGGGCACAATGCACATAGAGATGTCAGTCTGACTCTATTGCACTGTCAATGTGAATCAATGCACTAAATAAATTACTGAAAAGGGGACTTAATTCAATTTAATTGTTTGCATAATTATTTTATATAATTTAATGCCATCTTTATTTTCTTTTCTTGTCATTTAGATTACACAAAATGTTTAAAATATCTCTTATTTTTCACACCTCCCTTAAGCATATTAAGTGTTCGCTGTACCCGAGTGATTTATTGTTTGTATGGATATTACCTAAATTAAATATAGTTGACAGTAATAACATCACCTTATAATGATATGTGACTATATAGCAATATAACAGCTTTAACAATCTACCGCAATGAACAAATTATCACATTTATTCTTTAATCTTCTCACCTGCTGAAGTTCCTCGTAGGTAATGTAAAAAAAATTCTCCTTCCCTGCCATTTGCATCCATCCTTTAACATGGTCAAACCAGGAGCCTATTAAAACTGAAAATATTGGTAACACTAGTGTTACTAATTGGTAAAACATATTAAGGGGGGAGGGGGAGTTAAGCATACAAATCTGCTGGTCGGGTCAAGTGATTTGGGGGCTGTATTTAGATATATATACATTAAGGATGTAATATATATATATATATATATATATATATATATATATATTAAGGAATGAGAAGTGTTATTTACCAACTGGTAGTGTTATATAACACTCATTTATTTAAGAATCTTTATAATTATGCCCTTTATTAATACTACAGTATACAAATGATTATTGAAAATGCATTGTTATCCGTGGACATACTGTATGTTGCAAGTTATCAACTATGGATGACTAATTTACAACCTTCAAGTAACCTGAGCCTTCTTATTCTTCATCTGCATCTACCTCCACATAGGTTGATGCCTATATTGTGGCTTATTCCTCTACAAATAAAATTGAAATATTGTGTTTTTCTCTTATTTCTTGAAGAAATAAGAACAGCTTTCTTTGCTACATTTTACCTTGGGCAAATTTTGTAAAGGATCCACAGCTTTTACTAACCTTTTATTAGTCATCCCATATATTTAAGGGCACAACCACACCACCATGATGGTGACACCACGGCCAATGGCTGAAAGCGATTACAGAAGAAGTCTCCTCTGCTGCTGTGCGCGCTCGTAACCAGCTCACTACAGCAGCAGAGGAGTGTAAATGCACTAACAAAGGATCAGGGTATTGTAAGTAGAATATCTCAACCTGGGAGCATCTTGGAGATGTTTAATTAAAACAAAAATGTGGCTTGTAGGGCTGATCTATATAAGGTTAAATAAGCACCAAGTAAACAGGTGCTACACCCTCTGAGACTATGTCTCCGATCCAAACTAGGTGAGTAAGTAGTAACTTATTTCCACTCACTTATCAAAGTCCACCACACAATCTGGAACACACCACAACCATAATCATGGAGATAACCTCCATATTTACTTCATAATCTTTCAGAATGAATTTGGAAGCACCCACAGGACTTGTATCCAGTAAATAGAATATATTCAAACTTGATCAACACGTTTACACCACAGTTTGTGCCCATCATCAGGATTAGCTAACAGTGCAAACTGTCAGTTGATCCTGGTGGCAGCTGCAAACTGTGACAGAAAGAAGTTTTTGTAAAGTCTATTTACTCAATACAAGCCTTGTGGGTGCTTCCAAATTGATTCTGTTGGATTTCTTTGTTGGACCAGCACTTGGGCAGAGGCACTGGAGTTACTTAAGTGCAGATTAAATTGACTGTTTGTTACTTCATAATCATAATTGTATTTCCAACATTATTACCATTAGGAATAAACTCTTAAATTGAGAATCCTTGTAGTAAGTGAAAGGCTAACATCTCCCCAAGACCTACACACCTTGGGCAGTTGGTTGGTCAGTACAAAGGAAATAACTGGTCTTGAAATAAAAATGATGGAAAACCTCCACATTTAAAGGGCCTGTCCACCCATAAATCTAAATTTTACATACAGATGCAGAACCCACCCAAAACCCATTTCTGTTTTACTTACTTCTTCCAAAGATGCAGCTAAAGTAAGTTACAAGACCTGGTCCCTCATCGCTTTGCTGCGTCCCCCCTCTGCTTCCTGTCAGTCAAAGGCGCAATGATGACGTCACATCTAATCACTGACAGCCGCAACCAGGAAGTGCCTCGCTGCTGAACTTGCTCAAAACAAGCTTACAACAGCAGCAGTGGGTGGTACTCAGGCGGTGAGGAACCAGGGCTTGTACAGATGGGTGAACAGTGGATTAGCAGGTTGGCGCGCTATAGTTAAGGATTAAACGCACCGCCTGCAACATGAGACAAAAAAAATGTGCAATTCAGGCGAATTTTTTTTTCAAGTGGTGCAATACCAGTGACCAGTAGGTGGCGATGCAGCATTGCACAATCGCTAGAACTTAGCTGGAAGTCCTTACAGTGCCTTACAGAAGGCAAAGTGGGTGGAAGAATCCTGCCACTGAACTCCTGGCACAGACAATGGAGAACATATCAGTAAAATATTTATTAGCATTGGGGTTATGCAGCACTGTACTGGACCATGGGGGAAGCTGTTGTATTTTAACAATATACTGTATGTGTATATCAACCACAGGTGGGGGAAGGATCATTGTCAGAAACTCTTTTTATATAGGTTTTTTTTAATGACAACTGTACAAAGTGTTGGGGGAGAGAATGTCCATCCTGTATTGGGGGTCCATTCTGTATTGGGCTGGAGGGGTCCATATTGTGTTGGGGGACCATGTTGTATTGGGGGTCTATATTGTACTGGGATAAGGGTCCATCCTGTACTGGGTCTCCATATTGTACTGGGCTAGGGGTCAATCATATACTGGGGTGGGGGTCCATCCTGTATTGGGGGTCCGTGACCCCTTGCTTTTATATGGAGATCCCCGACCCCTTGCTGTTATATGGATCTCCCTGACCCCTTGCTGTTATATGGAGGTTTCTGACCCCTTGCTGTTATATCGAGGTCCCTGATCCCTTGCTGTTATATGGAGGTCCCTAATCCCTTGCTGTATAGGGGGGATCCCTGACCCCTTGCTGTTATATGGATGTCCCTGACCCCTTGCTGTTATATGGAGGTCCCTAATCCCTTGCTGTTATATGGGGACCGACCCCTTGCTGTTATATGGATGTCCCTGACCTCTTGCTGTTATATAGAGCTCCCATCCTTCACCCCTTGCTGTTATATGGAGGTCCCTGACCCCTTGCTGTTATATGGAGTCCCTGACCCTTGCTGTTATATGGAGGTCCCTGACCCCTTGCTGTTATATGGAGCTCCCTGACACCTTGCTGTTATATGGGGGTACCTGATAATCGGCCTGTGTATGGGCACTTTATCGGCCGAAACTCCCGCTCGTTCGGAAATCTGCCTGGTCGGTTGGGCAACAATCCATGTCCAAATGGCCGTTCATACACATCGTGCATAGTGGGTTGGCATCTGCGATCACATGTGTATGAACCTTTAATCTTCATACACACAGGCAATTGATAGCTGTGAGCCGTTGGTCAGACGATTGTTTGTCATGGATTATGGACAAAATTGCTCATGTGTACAAAGCTTGTAAGCTTGTAAGCTGGTTATAGACTACGACTTTTCATTGCAGAATCTATCAAACATTTAATGAGAGTTTTTTTATGGCTGTTTATATTACCTTCCATTGTTCACTCTGTACCCAGTGATACATAGCTCGGTACCCAGTGATACTTAGCTCGGTACCCAGTGATACACAGAAAACAAAAAAAAAACTGCACACCAGTCTTGCAAATAAAAGGTGTTTATTCGGACATTAAGCCCAACACCAAATATGACGTTTCGGTGCTATATGCACCTTCATCAGACATAAACAAGTGATATATAGCTTGATACCCAGTGATACAGTATATAGCTCAGTACCCATTGATACATAGCTCTGTGCCCAGTGATATATAGCTCGGTACCCAGTGATGTGTAGCTCGGTACCCAGTGATACATAGCTCGGTACCCATTGATACATAGCTCTGTGCCCAGTGATATATAGCTCGGTACCCAGTGATGTGTAGCTCGGTACCCAGTGATACATAGCTCGGTACCCAGTGATACATACCTCTGTACCCAGTGATACATAGCTCGGTACCCAGTGATACATAGCTCGGTACCCAGTGATACATAGCTCGGTACCCAGTGATACATAGCTTGGTACCTATTGATACATAGCTCTGTGCCCAGTGATACATAGCTCGGTACCAAGTGATACATAGCTTGGTACCTATTGATACATAGCTCTGTGCCCAGTGATACATAGCTCGATACCCAGTGATACATAGCTCGGTACCCAATGATATATAGCTCGGTACCCAGTGATATATAGCTCGTTACCCAGTGATGTATAGCTCGGTACCCAGTGATAAATAGCTCAGTACCCAGTAAAATAGCTCGGTACCCAGTGATAAATAGCTCAGTACCCAGTAATATATAGCTCGGTACCCAGTGATATATAGCTTTGTACCCAGTGATATATAGCCCGGTACCCAGTGATATATCGCTTGGTACCCAGTGATATATAGCTCGGTACCCAGGGTACATAGCTCGGTAACCAGTGATACATATCTCGGTACCCAGTAAAATATCGCTCAGTACCCAGTGATACATAGCTCGGTACCCAGAGATATCTAGCTCGGTGCCCTGTGATACCAACCAATCTGCCAACAATCTACCATCAATCCACCAACTATCTACCAATCAATCCACCAACCAATCTGCAAACAATCTACCAACAATCTACCAATCAATCTACCATCAATCCACCAACCAATCCACCATCAATCTACCAACCAATCCACTAAAGGTAGGCATACACGGCATTGAAATTCTGAACGATTCGATCAATTTGAAAATTTTCCATCGACCCCATCTACCAGAACCAGTCCTTCAATAGATTTCAAGTTGAAATCTATGATAGATTTCAAGCTGAAATCTATGGAGATTATGGGTGCAAGTTGAGGATATTAGATCGGTTCTTCCGATCGGATTTACCAACAGTTTTGGACGATCGCAAATCTGTCCGGAAGATTATTGGACCGTGTATGCCCACCTTTACAATCTACTTTCAATCCACCAATCAATCCACCAACAATCTACCATAAATCCACCAGTAGTGTAGTAGTGTTCGCTACTAGTGAGTGATTGTGCAGTTCCATAGGAAACCACACACTCAGACATGATTTACCAACAGGGCCGATTGCCTGTTCATCTGATACAGGCGACCGAGCTCAGTGCTGGCTGCCCCATCCACGCCATAAGATATTTTCCGAGGACTGACCGATACACGATATTATCGGTCAGTCGGACGAAAAAATGGGCTTTAACAGGATTCAAACCTGCAGAACCATACAACCATAAAAAAATAAAAGATCGGGGCACTTTCTGTAAATAAAAGTTATGCAGTTGGGGCTGGGGGAAGGAGCAGTACATAATATAAAAAGGATTTTACACTAGGGGGAGGGAGACAAAATCGGGAGGGAGGGGGAGAATGGCTGCAGTGCGCATGCCAAACTTCTCCCGGAGGGGAGACAGGAGGCAGAGTCCTATATGGACTCTGCTAACCTCCTGCTGGCCAGTTTTTGGGACTTTGGGGGGGGATTACAGGAGAACTATATGAAGCTGGGATGTGAGGTAAGGATTTTTAAACACTACATAGTGGGGCCAGTAGTGGGTTAAATTATAGTTTGCGGGATGGACATGCCCTTTAATAAATGGTGTGCCAGACTGTGACTAACCTGGATCCATCTCAATAATTAGCTCTATGTGGGATACTGTTAGTTATTAATTTTCTTGTGATCCCTAATCTATATATAATGATCATTTTTGGGAGTTTAAGGGTAAGGCCACACAAGGATTCACGGTAATTCACAACAGTTTCCCCGCGTGTCACTATCCGATTGCGATGCAATCCACACAATTTTGCATTATCAGAGCGCATGCAATTCGCAAAACAGCAGCGCAGACCAATTGGCCAACACAACTGTGCGCTTTTTGACTTGTGATTGAAATGCAATTGCAATTGAATTGCATGTTAAAACCTGCGAATGTGGCCAATCCCAAAATCTCCATTATAATTTGGACATTAAGATGCAAAAAAAGTGAATTGGGCACTGAGGATTTTTGAAGGAGAAACTTACTAAACAGGTCTAAACTGAATTGCATCTCCCTATTTGTCCTTGGGGAACTTTTGCTGATATGATACAGGGAAAGAATAGGGTTTCTTATGCCTCCTGGTGGATGGCTGCTACATGACAGGGGAAAAAGTTTATCTTAATCCCTTTAGCTAATTTGATGTGAAGCTAGCTCGGCTTGGCTCAGATTCCTTAAGCTGGATCTTTGTAAAAGGTTAGTAAAACAGATGTAGGGTTTAGGGGGTCCTACAGCAGTATGAAAGATTTATGGGCAGACATGCCTTCTAAGCCTTATTTTGTACTCTTTATGAAAGACTGCTTTCTGTTACTGTATACTGTTATTTGGCCAATGGTGTGATTAGAAGTGACTGGGACCCTACAGCAAAACTAAATCTAAAGTGTTTTTTTGGGGAGAGCCTGTATCTGCTGTTGTCAGGCAAAGATTCATATATTGCTCCGATCCCCTTAAAATTTTGTCATTCAGCTTTACCAGATTGCTTTTCCCCATCCTTTTTTGCCCATATTAATGTCTGTGTTAAAAATAAGAACAGATCTAGATATTCAGAGACCAGGATGATACCGATTATCTTACTAATGTACCATTCCCAAGCAAAAAGTCCTCCAAATAATCCTCAAACTTGGCTTTGTCTTTGTAGATTTTTTGTGTTTTTTTGAAGTATAACAGCGACAAAAACACATCCTTAGGGTTCCTCATGGTATAAATCACCTGCAATATAATTAATAATATAAATGTGTTATAGTGCTAGACAGGATTAAACAGTATTTTTAAAATATTTTTTAAAAAAAAAGTAATAGATAATGATTAAGAAAGAGAAGGGTAAAAAGTCACATGGTAAACTAAAGGGAAAGAATCAATGGGTGTGAAAACAAGAGGTTAAAAAAATTAATAATAAGGGTAACTTTGGTCAAAAAACAATAAATAATGAATTACTCATTACTTACCTTCATTTAAAATGATTTTCTTTCTTGATGTGAATGATACTCTCCTTGTATAATCACTGACGATATATATGTATATATATATATATATATATATATATATGTATAATCACCTCTCAGCTAATAAATTTAAACAAGTTTCCTCTCTTTAACCACTACAAAGCAGCAGATATACACAATCCTTCACAGAGCATACAGATCCCAGCACGCACAGCTGTACAACAGATGTAAACTAAAATTTTACATCAATTTCTCTCATAACAAACAGGTATAAATAAAAAAACAAATTGTACCTAGTAGGCAACAGGATTATATAATTACAACAAAACTTTTTTTTGCATTGACATGAAGCATTATGTGATAAAGAAATCAAACCAGTTTTGATAAAGCACACTCCCAGCAGTGATATCACGCAAGTGAGCTATTTTGGATTTATATAGCGCCAACATCTTCTGTAGCGCTTTACAATTACATGTATACATTGACATCAGGCCCTGCCTTGAAGAGCTTACAATCTAACATACAACCTATAAGTATGTCTTTATGATTGTGGGGGAAACCGGAGTGCCCAGAGGAAAAACACGCAAGCATGGGGAGAACATACAAACACCTTGCAGATGTGTCCAAGAGTAGAATTGAACTCAGAACTTCAGTGCTGCAAGGCATCAATGCTAAGCACTGAGCCACCATGCTGCCTAACTAAAGCGTACTACCATTTTCTCCCTATATCAATCATACATGCTGGCTGTTATCAGTTGGCAACTGGATCCATTGATCAGAAAAATAGTAGTGTGTGGCAGTGGTGTAGCTAGTATAATTTCCAATGCCCCAGGTCTCCCCACATGTTAATAAAATAAATCTTCTGTTGAAGAAACAAAACCGGAAACAGCAGAGAGGCGTGGGACCAGCAGCGGTGTCTGTGATTGGCTTGCTGGCAGCCAATCACAGGCACAGCTACCTGTTATGCAGAACACTGGGTGAACAAATGTCTGTAAGTATCTTTCTGGGGATATTTTTTAAAAAAGTAAACCGGCGTTGGTGGGTGGGATGGCGTACCCTACACACAAAAAAAAAGGGTTGTATAGCTAGGGGATGCAGCAGACAGGAGGGATCCGGAGGCAGGGGGGGGTCCCCTGCCCTTGCCAGAAACGTCTCAGAGGACAAGGAAGCAGCATGGACCAGATCACTCATAGACACATCCTACTCTTCACTTTTTTCAACTTTGACTAGACATTGCAAGAGAACCATAAGGAGCAAAGGAGTAAGGTAGTAATTTTGTATTCAGTTAAATTAACTAGACTTGAAGTTTAGTCCTTGAAGACATTTCACTAGTCATCCAACTGGCTTTCTAAATTCAGAATGACTTGAATCTGTTGGCAATTAAGTACACTGGAAAGTCCCAATTGGCAAATGACCGCCAGGAGTTAGGGACTTTCTGAATGCAAGATGTGGAAACTGATTTTAGTATAGTATTTGAGGTTGAATAAAGACATACGTCCATCCAGTTCAACCCATCTAGCAATATCCTCATTTCCTGCCTAACTGTTGACCCAGAGGAAGGCAAAAAAAACCCACCAAATTTATGAAGGGGGAAAAATTCCTTCCTGACTCCAAGTGGCAATCGGAAATTTCCCTGGATCAACTCTACTTTATGTATCAATTTCAGTAACTTGCAACATTCCTTGTTTGCAGAAACTCACCCAGCTTTTTTTTGAAACTGACCAATGAACCTGCCATAACAACGTCCACTGGAAGACAGTTCCATAGCTTTTCCATTCTCACAGTGAAAAACCCTTTCCAAGCTTGAAGCCTAAACCTTTTTTCTTCAAGTCTTAAGGGATGTCCTTAAGACTTGAAGAAAAAAGTCTTAAGGGATGTCCTCGTGTCCTTTGACATGTTCTATTGGTGAACAATGCCCCAGATAGTTTATTGTATGGACCGTTAATGTATTTATACACAGTAATCATATCCCCACGCAAGTGCCTTTTCTCCAGCGTCCATAATTGTAACTTTTCCAGTCTCTCTTCATATTCAAGCTCCCCCAATCCCCAAAAATTAATTTAGTTGCCCTTCTCTGAACCCTTTCCATTTCTAAGATGTCCTTTTTGTACACAGGATTCCAAAATTGCACTGCATATTCCAAATGAGGCCTTACCAATGCTTTGTAAAGAGGGAGAATTACATTTTCCTTCCTTGAATCCATACCTCTCTTTATACAAGACAATACCATGCTGGCTCTGGGTGTTGCCGCCTGGCACTGCTTGCTACCTTTAAGTTTGTTATCCACCAAAACTCCAAGATCCCTTTCCAACAGGGATTCACTTAACACAGAGCCATTTATAGTATAAGTAGCACAAGGATTTTTAAGTCCAAAATGCATCACCTTACATTTATCAACATTGAATTTCTTCTGCCACTTAGCAGCCCAATGTGTCAATCTATCTAGATCCCCTTGCAACGATTGCACATCCTCTGAAGTTTTTAATGGTCGACAAAGTTTTGTGTCATCAGCAAACACAGAAACCTTGCTGACAATACCCACTTCCAAATCATTAATAAATAGATTAAATAGAAGCGGCCCCAGCACAGAACCCTGTGGCACCCCACTTAGCACTTTAGTCCATAATGATGAAGCCCCATTAACAACTACTCTCTGCATCCTATTCATTAACCAATTTTCTATCCATGTACAAATGTGACTCCCCAGACCAACAGACCTTAGCTTATACATTAGTCGCCTATGGGGGACTGTATCAAAAGCTTTTGCAAAATCCAAGTAAACTACATCTACTGCTATGCCAGAGTCTAAATTTCTACTTACTTCCTCATAAAAACCAAGCAAGTTAGTTTGACAAGATCTATTCCTCCTAAATCCATGCTGGTTACTACTTATAATGTCAGTCCTTGAAACATACTCTAGAACATGTTCCCTTATTAAACTTTCCAGGATCTTCCCCACCACTGAAGTTAAACTTACAGGCCTGTAATTACCCGGCTGTGAACGACTACCCTTTTTGAATATTGGAATAACATCAGCCTTTTTCCAATCCAGAGGCACATAACCGGACATGAGGGAATCTGCAAATATAAGAAACAATGGCCTAAATAAAACTGAACTTAGCTCCTTAAGTACCCGAGGATGTATTTTATCCGGCCCAGGAGATTTATTAATATTAACCTTCTTTAGCTCTTTCTGTACCATATCCTCGGTTAACCAAAGTGCACTTGAATCTTGTATACCATTATTGCAACTATACTCTATGATATCTGTACTTGGATCTTCTATAGTATATATAGAGGAAAAAAAATTATTCAAGACATTTGCTTTATTGCCATCCTCCGTAACTAACTTATCTCCATTAATTAATATATACTTAAAAAAAATTTTAGGCTTAGTGATGCTTTGTTCAGCTATCCTAACTTCATTATTAATTTTAGCTAGTTTGATTGCTTTCTTACACTCCTTGTTACAGTTTTTATAATCCCTAAAGGCCCTTTCCGTTCCCTCAGCCTTAAAGGTTTTAAATGCCTTTTTCTTCCTTTCCATTTGCCTCTTTACATCAGTATTCAGCCACATGGGCGCGGATTTATTTTTTTTACATTTATTTCTCAAGGGTATAAATTTAGATTTGAACTGGCTTAAAATCCCCTTGAACACAGTCCACTTCTGTTAAGTACATTTACCTGATAATACATTATCCCAGTTGACATTCTGAAGAGCTGCTTTTAAACCTTGGGAAATTTGCTTTTCCGAAATTAAATGTCTTTGTTAACCCAGCGCACTTTTCCTTTCGATAACAAAGTCCAAATGCCACTATTTCATGGTCACTATTCCCTAAGCCTCCAGTTACCTTTATATCTATAATGCGCTCCACAATGTTAGATATTACCAGATCCAACAGAGATCCTTTTGTAGTAGGAACCTCAACCACCTGCAGCAAATTTCTGTGATGGCAGTTCCACCACACCAATCAATGTCAGGGTAATTAAAGTCCCCCATAATGAGCACACTCCCGAAACTTGCAGCCCTTGCCAACTGCATATGAAGTTGACTCACCTCCTCTCTGCTAGCATTTGGCGGCTTATAGCAGACACCAACAATGACATTACCCCCTTTCCTGTTGCCTAATTCCACCCATATAGCCTCCACTTTATCATCCATATCACCAGTTATCTCTTCTTTTAAATTTGGCTTCAATTCTTTTTTAACATAAACACATACTCCTCCCCCTTTCCTTTTTTTTCTGTCTTGCCTAAACAAGGCATATCCTTCTATATTTACAGCCCAGTCATGAGAACTGTTCAACTACGTTTCTGCTATACCTATTACATCATACTTTTCATTCAATGCCATCATTTCCAATTCACCCATTTTGTCAGCCAGGCTTCTCGCATTTGCAAACATACATTTTAGATTATGATCCTGTAATTTATACGTACACTTTAATACACATGCCTCCCTATCCCCTATGCTAGCCCCACCCCCCTTTCCGCCCACCACTGGCCTATCTACACCCTGCTTTCCTCCTGGGCTATCTATCCCAGTGAGACTGCTAATACCCTCCCCCCCCAAACCTTGTTTAAAATATCCTCCAACCCTCTAGCCATCTTCTCCCCTAAAACAGCTGCACTGCCATCAGTGAGGTGCAACCCATCCCTACTAAAGAGCCTGTAGCCGACAGCAAAGTCTGCCCAGTTCTCAATAAACCCAAACCCTTCTTCCTTACACCACTCTCTTAGCCACGCATTAATGCTCCTAATCCCCCGCTGTCTCCCTGGCTTAGCACGTGGATGCGGTAGTATTTCTGAAAACTCTACTCTGGAGGTCCTTGATTTTAACTTGGCTCCTAGCTCTTGGAAATCATGTTTAAGGACCTCACCTCCTCCTCTAACTTTGTCATTGGCACCAATGTGAACCAAGACCGCCGGGTCACACCCGGCCCCACCCAATAATCTGTCTACACGATCCACCACATGCCGAACCCTAGCACCAGGCAGGTAACACACAGTTCGGCATGTAGGGTCTTGGCGGCAGATTACCCTATCTACCTTCCTTATAATGGAGTCCCCTACCACTACCACCAGCCTTGCATTCCTGGCCCTTCGTTCCTCCTCCCTTGTATCAGAGATGGCAGTCCCCTGGGTGCTCAAGGGACTAGCCCCCTCCATACACGCTAATTCCGAGGTGTCCTCCTCCACTTCATTACCTAAGGCGGCAAATCTGTTGGGATGGACAATCTGGGAAGAAGCCCCCCTACTCTTCCATCCCCCACTTCCCCTAGTAACCCTAACAAAACTACCTCCTCCCTCAACCTTACCTGTCCCTCTTCCAACCACCTCTATACTGGCCCCAGCCAGTGCCTGCTGACCCCCCAGTTCTGCCAATCCCTGCAATGCTGCAAGCTGCCCCCTTAGACTCTCCACCTCAGCTTCCAAACGGGCAACCCACTCACACCTGACACAGACATAGGTTCCCCGGAACGTCTGCTCCAGGTTCCTATACATGTGGCACGATGCACACTGCATGGTACCAACAAAACTGTCCCTTCTAATACACCACAAAAGCACAGTGAAGCACAAACCTTGTTTAATTGTCCTTCTTGTTTCAATGTCCTTGAGAGCAAGGTCCTTAAGAGAAAGGGACACTCACTCAGTTCGTTTCACTCACAGGAAACTTCCTTTTGTTAGGTCCAAACCACAGGCCCAACAACTGTGAATCCTATTTAACTAATAGGCCCCAACCCCCACACCAATTAGTGCAAGAGCCAGGAAGAGAGGGAAAAAAAACAACAAATGTATTAACCCTTTCACAGCCTGTTTGTGATTACAACAGGTGCAATACTAGAATATAGAAGTCCAGCGCACCCCTTTAACTGTAAGAAGAAAGATTAGTCTGCTTACTGCGCACACAGTCCTGCACACACAGTCCTTTAAACAGTACAAACAATCCTTATTTTCAAACTTATTTTCAAACTTTCACACACACCATACAACCATCAAATGATTAAATGTCCTTTTTCTATGTCCTTGAGAGCAAGGTCCTTAACTCACAGGAAACTTCCTTTAGTTAGGTCCAAACTCAGCTTTCAAATGAGTTTTAAGGAAAGAAGTGGCAAATGTATATATCACACCATTCAACAGTCCCCCTTTATAAAGCACCGTATACACCGGCTTGACAGTAGGAGCGATTTAGACATTCTGATCGGCAATATCAAGCAATTTATCAGAAAAACAAAAATTGGGCCAGGCTGAAAATTTTCCCGATGCTGACCCTATCTTCTGTCCCGATCACTGCGCAGGTTTCAAGCTGTTATTCCGATCGTTGTCCTCAATTGCTTATGGCACACTAACAGAAATAAATGCAAATTCTGCATAAATGGGAACTTAGCTTATAAGAAATTGGAGGAATAATTGCAAGGCTGTGGTTTGGGGCACTTATACCACACTACAGTTCTCTTTTAATAACAACCCTTTATACAAACTAATTTTTCACTTAACACACAATATCTTACCTTAGCCTTAGTTCTGAAGACTGACTGTGTAAAGATGTGGCAGGGTGAGTGAGATGTCATTATCCTTGGACTTGGGAGATTCTTTAAATATTTTATACCAATTTTAGTTTCATACCAAGGGGCTCTCATGAACAGCGGCACTGAATTATTTTCTGTTGGGTCTCCGTTGTGTTTAATCAGATTTAATATTTCTGCCATCCAATGTGTTCCTATACAGGAAAGGGAAAGGGATTTTATATTACCCGTCTTCCTCTAAATAGAAACTAAAGATAAAAAGAACATTTTATTAACTCTCCACAGGTTCAGTTCAAATACATGGAAACTTACCAGACTTAGGAAAGGTAACATTGTAAATATCGTCATCCAGAACACGGAATTCATTTTCTATAAAGCGGAAAATCTCCTCAGAGTAATAATCTGGAGAAAATCGGATTCCTTTATATGTAAAATAGTTATATGTCATGTTAACCTATTACAAATATAAAAGAATATTAATATTAACACGTTGCTGCTGCAGATGACTAACTAATGTGTTGCTTCTGCCAATGTAGTGGATAGATTTCTAAATAAGTTAATCCATTAACCATGTTAAACTGATGTCTTCCTACCACTGCAATAAATGATTTCCAGGTGACGCAATACTATTCTTCACTCTCCTTTACAATGCAGAAATCCAAAGCACATGGAATTACAATATATAGACTGTTTTTCTTAAAAAAATATTGAAAAAGTGAAATTCCACAAAAGGAACAAAGGACAAGAAAGACATTCTATATAAAAAAACAAACCAATCCAGGTGAAGGCTGCAGAGGCTATGGTTACACCACACAGCTACCACACCATGGTCAAGGTCCTGATTTACTAGTAGTTCGGTTGAAGATACGCCCGGACAGTCAGGCAACAATGCCCGACTGAACGCCCTTTTCGCCAACAACAAAGTTCCACTTTTTGTAGATAACAGTCTATGTAGCTGCTAGCTATGGTAGTGTAGAAATATTAGGGTTTCCAGATTTTGGACAAATGTAAGGTTTGTGAGTGCAAAAAGTTGTGACCACGCCCACTTTCCCAAAACCACACCCACTTTTTGAGGTAACACCCACTTTGACACCTGGTATGCTGTGAACATAGTATTAGGTCTTATTCACACTAGGACGGACATTTTTGGTACATTTCCATTGTCTGTTTTTTCCTATCTTTTTAATTAAAACTTGTCAGTTTCTGGACAGACTGTTTTAACAGACCAGGTCAATCCGATCCATTAATAAAGGTACCAGAACACACGTTTCTATCCAGACAAAAACATGTCTAGTGTTAACAAGGCCTTACAGAGAGTTCATGTGAATCATCCACAAATAGATATGTATTAAGGCTCAGAGTGCAGTAAAATTCCAACCTTGTCATCCAAAAACCCACATACTCCAACACACACAGGTGTCACACACTCTCACACTTGCATTCTGCCATTTTACATTTCCAGATTTATACATACTCATAAAGACAGGCACCCATGCAAAGGCAGTCACACACTCTCACAGACAGGAACTCCCACAGAGGCAGACACACTCACAGACAGGCAATCATGCACACTTACAGCCCGGCACTCTCACAGAGGCACTCCCACTCTCCCTCTTACAGAAAGGCACCCACACTCACAGCCAGGCAACCATGCACACTTACAGCCGGGCACTCACACAGAGGCACTCCCACTCTCTCTCTCTTACAGACAGGCACCCACACTCACAGCCAGGCAATCATGCACACTTACAGCCTGGCACTCACACAGAGGCACTCCCACTCTCTCTCTTACAGACAGACGCACACAGGCTTCACATACTTTAACATTTATGCACACACTTTCTTACAAACAGGCATGAAAATAGTTTTTTTTATTTAGTTGTATATCTGCGTTTTTACCCTTGAATGCGGGATTTGGGCACTAAGGAGTTATGGGAGGGGGATAGAAGAAAAAAAATCACTTTAAATCTAAACCCAACGTTATCTAGTAACATTAAGTTGGATTTACAGTGTACGTACCCTTTAAAGCAAATTAAACTTTCCTCACTGCCATACTCAGGTGGCTGCAACAATGTGTCAGATCGTAAAGTTTTCTCCCTTCCCTGCTGTACTGAGGTTTGCAACAATGTATCAGCACAGGATCAGGGAACAGCTCTGAAAGTCAGTACTTATCAGTGTGTGTGTGTTAAATGCTAAAAACCCGGACAAACCGGTTCATCAGAAATCCCCTCCAGACCCTGGATTTGTGAAAAAAATAAAGGAAAAACCCGGGATTTCCCTGACATCTGGAAACCCTAAGCAATATGTACAGTAAGTAGGTGTGTACAGATAGGGTGCTGTAGGTACTTACAGTCTCTGTAACGAGGTACAGACAAAATGTTGAGAATCCAGGAATAACAAACTGCAGCCTTTTCTTCCAAGGGTTTACCAGTGCAGGGATATCCAGAAACATTTATCTAGTGCAGAGTCTCTAATATCTCTGTCCCTCTTAACTGTCTCTTCAGCTCTCACATCAGGCCCAGACAGACAGATTCCACCTTCCTCCTTAGCCCCATCCCAGCACCTCCTCTTCCTCAAATCTTTCCTTCTCACTATTTCCAATTTGCATAGTTGCCAACATTCTCCAAAATTAATAGGGACACATTTTAGAAATAGTTGTGTGTGCCATCACAAGTGTTTACCAAACCCCAACTTCCGCAAAAGGCCACATTCGTTTTAATAATCACTGACTTAAAACATGAGAGATACACTTTAGAATGACAGGCTGACAGAGAGAGACAGAGAGGGAGACAGGTAACAGAGAGAGAGAGAGAGAAAGCAAAGAGACAGGAAGACAGAGAGACACAGACAAGAAACAGGCAGGCTGACGAGAGCAGATAGCCAGAGAAAAAAAGATAGACAGAAAGGCTGACAGAGAGATAAAAACAGACAGTGAGAGACAGACAGAGACAGAAAGACAGGCTGACAGAGAGACAGAAAGGTAGAGACAGACAGAAAGAGACAGAGAGAGACAGACAAACAGAAATACTGGCTGACAGAGAGATAGTCTTTACACACTAATAGCTCATAGTAAAACAGAGCAATTCTTAGTGACACAAAACAGACAGCTGAGCTGAACTTACAACGTGTGACTCAGTCTTCAGCAGATCTCTTCTGCTTACTACTCAATTTAAGCACGCACTGTGAGAGACTCGGTTACATGCAGCCACTAACATCCTTGCTCTATGGTGCTCAGTAGTCTTACGGCGTGCGTACAGGAACATGGAGGTGCCGCACATAGAGCAAGGTAAGCAGCCTCAAGGTAAGAGTTCGGCTTCTTTTTTAACTAAACAAACATGGTGGTTGCGGATGGTTTAGTGTGCCCTACAGTACACACAAAGAAAAAAATTCAGGATGGAGTTACATGGGCTGACAATGGGGATGGGAACAAGGTGATGACAATGGGGATGGGAGCATGGTGATGACAATGGGGATGGGAGCATGGTGATGACAATGGGGATGGGAGCATGGTGATGCAATGGGGATGGGAGCATGGTGATGACAATGGGGATCGGAGCTTCCTTCCAGTTCTCGCAATGTAATCAGCCCGAGTTACTATATCACAGGAACGAGGCAGATAAGGAGCGCAGAAGGTAACTGCATAATTTAAACAACAGTCATTTTTGCACTACTAATTAGCACAAAAACTAATGTATTTGTATTTCAGTGAGCACTAGGGATGGGCGGTTGGCGGATCCGAACCCGGATCTGCCGCGGATTATCCTTCGCGAACGGGAAGCCCATAGTTTTCTTTCCGTATGGGACTGTTGCCCATAGTTTTCTTTCCGTATGGGACTGTTGCAATGTATATGATAGTGGTGGAGTAAAGGTAATTTTATTTTATTAACAGTTTTGATGTGATATGGGGATTTATTGTGCAGAGTACTTGAGTACTTAGGGGCATATTATAAAAGTCTACATTATTTGCCTAGTTAATAACGACGAACATCCAGCGAAAACAATGCTTTTTGGGACTTTTCACGGTATATTATAAAAAAGCGGGGGGGGAATGATTTGCAGCTAAAAAACACGAACAGGCGTGTAAGAGTGAATAGTATTGCAGCGAAAACTTTATGTACCTACAAGATGACTGCATTGCGAAAACCATTAGACATAGCCAAACAAAAGTAGCTCCTCCCCAATAAAGTTTGATTATCAATCAAACTTTATTGTTCCTGTTTTTTAATTATTTGAAATTTGTAGCAAAAGAAGTGAAAACCACATCCCTCATTGTTACCGGCTAGCCAGCTGTTCAACGTTCTTGGCCAAAAATTGGGAGAATACAGAAAAAGAAAAATAATAAAGTTAACACGCCTATTAACAATGTAAATGCACATTCAAAAGGCGAACGGACAGAATGAGTTGTTTTAACACTACCAAAAAGCAGAGCATAAAGCACACACCCTGAATGCTAACAATTGGGCTCGCATTGGAAATGCAAAATGAGCCTACATTTCAACCGCTAAAACGCCCCTAGAAAAAAAGGGGTGCGGGTGCTTCACGTGAAAGACAAAATAGCAGACCTCATTAAGTCCAAGCTAAAAATGTTAAGAAAAAGGCGAATTAAATGTATACCAAACATGGTAAAAAGATGCCTTTTCGCTACCTTCAAGTTGGCGATAATATTCCGCTCCATTTAAGGCGAAAACACACTTTTCGCTTTATAAATCACGTTATGTCTTTACGCTCCCTTTTCGCTCAAATTACCATTGCGATGTTATAACAAAGTATGGCGAAAAGGGTTTTAGCGAAAGGTTGCGGAAAAGTTTTCACCACTCGTTTACGCCACCCTTTTTAAATCGTGTTAACTAGCTTTTTGGCGAAAAACCATGTGGTAAGCGAAATCAAAACTTTTCGTGACTTTTCGTCCATTTATAAATATGCCCCTTGGTCTCTTCCTACCATTTTTAAAGGCATGTCCACCCCCAAAACTAAAATTAACCCCTTACTGGCCACATCAAGTAGTTTAAAACAATCCTTACCTTACATTCCTGCTCAAAATAGTTCCCCTGCTGTGCCCCCCAAAGTCCAGGAAACGCTGTGTAGGAGCAGTGTGTGACTCATGCTGGGCCTGAGACTTCCTCAACCTCATCAAGGTTGAGGCATGCTCAGTGCAGCCCTCACTGCCTCTCAGCCAATCACGGACGCGGCTGCCGGTCCCGCCCCCTGCTTTCAATTCCATGCAGGCAGAGGGCCTGAACACTGCAGCGGAGGAGAGAGGGCAGTTAAGTAAGAATCGGGGGACTTTCTAACAATTATATTAATGCGGTTGGGGCTGGGGGAGCATGCCCTACCACATATCAAAAGTTAAATTTCGGGGTGGACATGCCCTTTAATATCGCAGTTACATAACCTCTTGCAGTGGCCTTCAATGATAAGGGCAAAATGGATTTACTTCAGCCTGCGGAACTTTCAGTAGTTATACCTTAATGGTAAAGGTAAGTCCTAAGCCCTTTATACAAAAAGAGAGAGGCAGATAAAAAAATTCCCAATAGCCATTATAATTCAATGGTCTCAACTAAACACTCCCCCGTGACTTGCACTATTATCTGAAATAAAAGGGTTAGCAACATATAAAGCACACAGGGTTATGTCACTAGCAATATTGACAACATACTGGGTGTAATATATTCAAGCATCCATTCATAAAACAAGTAACCAGCTGGGGAAAGGTTTTACCACAAAGGGGCAGATTGCAGTGAAGGGTTATGTTCCCTTTGGCAGTGTGCACTGTCTCATCACATGCCTAGGGGCATCATAGCTTAAGGTGGCCATAGACACAAAGATCGCGGCTGTACGATCACCGATCATGCCATTTTTCCTGTTGGGCAGGGCGATTTCTTTCCTGATGTCTTGGTCTGGCTGGATTGGAACCAGCCAAATGAATTTTGTCATCGATTCGCAAAAGACCTTGCCCCTCTTTGGTCTTATCTCATACATAGGTTTTTACTGTTTGCACTAGCACAGATATTATGATAGTATATGGGGCCCAGGAATGTGCATTGATCATCTCTTTTCTTGTTTGTTCTAATGTTTTGGTCAGATCAGTAGCACTTCCACTACATGTTATAATGTTGCCATAGGAGTGCTCCCACAGTCCCCCTTTTGTGTATAAATTGTAGCAGAGTTTCTCTGCAGGAAGGTTGACCAAGCTTCCATGTGGTAGTAGCACCCCCAACACGTCCCTTTAATTGGAGGTTTTACACCTTGAATACTAAGCATTGGATGAAAGGCCTCTTCTTGTTAAAAGCCAGTAGGTCGGGGGAAGTGATAGCCTGTAATACTAATCTAATGCAAGGGAGACAATCTTCCCACGAAAATGCAACCAAGCAGGGAGTGTCAGCTCAGATAAATGACCTAAGGTAAACTGTTAGGACCTTCTATACTGGGGTTACCTTGACGTGGTTGGAAGGCTTTTCACTTTTATGCATAAAATTGTAACTAAAAACCCCCATGTTTTTACTGTTTGCACTAGCACAGATATTATGATATATGGGGCCCAGGAATGTGCATTGATCATCTCTTTTCTTGTTTGTTCTAATGTATTGTTCATATCAGTAGCACTTCCACTATATGTTATAATAATGTTGCCATAGGAGTGCTCCCACAGCCCCCTTTTCTGCTCATACACAGGGATGTCAGGAAGTTTTTGGGAAATATTAACTTTCGTTGGTCAGGTCGCTTGTGCTGTGCTGATCATTTTAAGCAGCATTCTGTCCACTGGGTGAAGATCATGAATTGTTTTTCTATTGTTTTATGGTTTCTCATTTCTGATATTTCTAGGGTTAGCGCTTGCTTAGCAAGAGCTTTTTGCAAATCCTCTGTGATAAAACAGGGTGTCATCAGCAGTGACTCCAAATGCTAAATCAACTGGCAGTCTGCATTCTGTGCCAGACACAAGGAAGTATGGAGAATACCCTGTTTAATCACTCCTGGTGCTGTTATAATCATGCTCCATGGCTGATATGTGTCGAGTCCAATGTAATTTCTCAAGGGTACCAAGCATATCTAGTATTGTTCTATTAAATTGCTCAGATTGTGGATCACCTTGACAGTAATATGAGGTGGTTTGTCACTTCTGGATACCCAGAGATGTAAGTAACTCCTTAAACAAGATGTTCTCAAAGTATTTTTCCATCAGTACTTTTGCATCTGATTCCTGGTAGGATAAGCTTGAGCAAAAGGTGTATGACTAGCGAAACGTCTTCAAGAACAAAATTTTAAGTCCAGTTGATCTAATTGAATACAACAGATATACTTATTTAAAATTCACCAGTGTGATTTCATCTCAGCCCCTAGGGAAAATGATACCCGAAACCTGTTCAGCAATTGTTGCTGAGCTTATGGATGAAAATATTAAGGTTTGTGGTTTATTTTTTTGAAAAATATAATTTTCGAACGACAATAGTTCAGTGTATGTGAATGCACCATCCAATGCTAATAAAACTGTGATTGACCAGCCGAGCGGTCAATTCATTGAACGCCGGTAAAACATCCGCTAATCGTTTGTGTAAATGTATGGCAATGATACCGTTCATTCCTAGAATAATAACAAACACATATGTTCGTTGAACGTCAGATCATATTTTTTATACCGTAAACGTTATAGTGTTTGGGTGTTCATTACGGACGCGGTCGTACATTTACAAAAACCCATTTTTAAAATATGGTGGAATGTTTCCTAAAAAGATAAACTTATATTAATTTTAAAGGAGAAGTTCAGTGCAAATACATATGCTTTTAAGAAAAAACGAGCAGTCATTTTCAATCCCAATGACCTTAACCTGCCAATTCAGCATTTAGTCTGTGTATAAATAAATGCACCCGAAATACGGACTTCCTGTTTGCAGGACCCCTAGTAGTATGTTTGCCCTTGACCCATCGCCTGGGTTGATTCAGTTGCTCAGTAGAGATCTGAGCATGTTTAACTTCCATCCAAGGAAGTGATGAATCCTGGGAAGAAGAAGGACCGTTAGAAACTGAAATGTCAGCTCACTAATGTCAACAGCAGGGAACCGCAAAGGGTATGAAATTAAATGATTATTCAAAATGGAAGAGAATATGTAGAATAACTAAGAAGGAATTACACAAACTAACAATTTAACAAATATTGATAATTTCCACTGAACTGTCCCTTTAAAGCTTTATATGATATTCAACCACCTGTGACTCCATTCATCTATAACAATATATGAAAATATCATATATATAGTGACATCATTCCCCCCCCCCCCACTTCCTCCAGTTTCCAAGAAATGCAGATGAATGGAAAACTATGATTTATGGAATTTTCCAAACTGTGGCAATGCATTGGATAGGAAACATGTTCGTATTAACCCTCCATCAAATTCTGGATCCTACCTTTATAATTATAAAGACTTTTTTAGTGTTGTAATGATGGCATTGGTTAATGCGAAGTATGAATTTATGATGGTAGATGTTGGTAAAAATGGACGTATATCAGATGGAGGAGTGATAGAAGGTACTGAATTTTGCAGAAGAATGAAAAACAAAGAATTGAACTTGACAAATAATTCTGAAACATTACATAATTTAAATTTTGTTTTTGTTGCTGATAAGGGCTCGTTCACACTAGAAACTGACAGAAACTGACAGTAATGCACAGCATGTGTTTCTGTCAGTTTGTATCCATTTTTTTCATACATTTGTATCCATTTTTTAACAATGTCTATTCCATAGATTTCTATAGAAAATGCATGAAAAAACAGACAGAAATGCTGCATGCAGTGCGTTTTTTAAACGGACTGGAATGGAACGGATTATAACGCAGCAGGTGTGAATGATATTGTGAAATCCTATGGGGTTTTACTGTCTGCCCATTTTTTTAAATGCACCTGCATTTGAAAAACGGATACAAACTGATGTAGTGTGAAAGAGCCCTAAGGCTTTTGCTTTAAGTAAACATTTGTTAAAACCCTTCCCTCAGAGAACTTTTAATAATGAATGTAGGATATTTAATTATCGACTTTCAAGGGCAAGACGTGTTGTTGAAATTCCTTTGGAATTCTGGCACAACGCTTTCGAAATTTTTAAAGTCCAATTAACTTAGTTGTGTTGGCGTGCTGTGTTTTGCACAATTATTCACGTGTCCACAACCCTGTTTCTTACTGCCCAGCCCCATCGACAATGGTCGACCATGAGGATCTACAGAATTATACTTTTTCTCAGGGTGAATGGTGCACAGAAGGTGAAATGGTTGCTATTCAACCATGTCCTCCTCAAAGACACTCTTTTGATGCAAAACATAACCGGGAACAATATTTGCAGTATTTTAATGCTGTTGGTGCTGTTTTGTGGCAACACACAATGGTTTCCTAATTGTACTGTGATTATGTGTGTTTATTTAATTTATTGAGAGATTCAATAAAAGTTCTTATAGTTAAAAATGGTGCATGTACAACTTGACATTTTGCTGTAGTGAAGGGTTCCCTCTTCCACCACGAAGCGCTAATTACTTTGTCAAAAAAGTAACACAATCTATACACTGTCTTGTTCCACCGTCATTCAGAAACATTTCTCAGCCACGTCTGTTATTGGCTGAGAGGCAGCCAATCATGGATGTGGCTTCCATCAGTATAAAACGCCTGTGGAATAAGGCAGCATAAGTACAGATCGGCTAGTTTTTTGATAAAATAATATAGCGGTTCGGTGTGGGTGCCCCACACTACAGCAAATGGATTAGGGGCACAGGGAAGTTCACTTTTTATAACTTTGGAGCAGAGAGGTGAGGTAAAAATTTCAATAAAATCTACACACTGGGTCAGACAGTGGGTGAGATTGTAGTTTTTGGGGGTGGACATGCCATTTAACTTGATATATTATTAAACCAAGCATGTTGTGGTGCATATAAAATACCATGTGAAATTGGGTTGTATCTTGGTTGTTACCTTTTTACAAATAGGTAACAATTTTATTCACCTTTAAATTATGAGGTTCAAATAGCAGGGTTTTCATCTGCCATGTTATCAGTATTATGAGCATTGTTTGCTGTGTATGTTTTATTAATAACAATAACAAAGTAACAAACAACTATATACACATTAAAAAAAATCAAACTGTAAGGTGCATCCAATAGAACTTTAGAGTCATGCTTAGTTTTACAAAAAGTTTCATTAAACAATATTTCTGAAATTATTCTTGGTTCACTTGTCATCCATCTTAATTGTTTTCCTATATTGGCTGTATATGTATCCACATCATCATCTTTTTTTTGCAATGGAAATGCTGCTAGTGAACTAATAGCTGTGTCTTCTTTTTCATGTGCTCTCTTTCTCTTTTGTTGCTTCTAGGGTCTAATGTCAACATAAGTATTTTTTTGTAATTCTGGCTGCTGGAAGCTGGTGTTTTGTTCCTGTTACAACAACTGTTAATGATACTTTAGTAAACATTCTATGTAAACATTTTGGTCCCTATTCACAATGGTTCTCAACAGCACAAATTTTTTTTTTTTTGGTATGAAACGAACATTCGGTCACATACAGCGTTTTCTTTGGTCACTGATTAAAAAACGTTCGTACAGTTAAATTCAGCATGTATATGAACGATCATTCACCATAGGGAACACTCGTTAGGCAAGTTTATATAATTGTTTTTGAAATTTGAAAATTATAAACGTTCGTACAGTGTCGTGTTAAGAGGGGTTGGGTGACGCTGTAAAATACGGTGCCATGCACAATGAACCATTTTCATTGCATTTACAATATTTTTCTTTGCATTATCTAATATGTACATAACTTCATCTAATTTTTTTAAAATGACATTTTCGTTGTTGGGAACATCTGAAAAGGGGGGGAGTAAGTAATTACAAATATATTTTTTTTCCTGATGAGAAGTCACTAAATATTTGAAAGGATGGAACTTTATGAATGAGAACATTTCAATGTATGTGTATATATAGAAGTACAGTATAAGTCAACTAACCAGAAACTTTTTTCATTGGACTGTTTGGAAGTACAAATGTTTCTGTACCAAAATCTACTTTGGTCTGTAGCATAAATTCAGCTATAATTTGGTTGCTTACAGCATGATCTGTGTGGGAAATACAACTTGTAAACTATTTGCGATGGTAAGCTAGAAAATTTAAATTGTTTAAAAATGTTCTCGCCTCTTGTTAAATTCTCATCAGTTGGCACACTGGTCTGGACATTGGTCTGGACACTGGTCTGGTGTTCAAAGATAATGGCATTTTGACCTGTGGGCGGAAAAAAAACAAACTTTTGGAAGGGTTTTTTTTCTTCAGATTTTTTCCCCACCTGTTGCTTCAGGGCTTGCCTCACACTGTTTAACTCTTTGTTGTATTATTGCCATTGAATTGGCTCCTGTGTGAAAATGAGATGTTACAAATATAAAACGTGTCCCTCTTTCAACAGACGCATGGTTTTGTGGCAGTGTCAATGTTTACTTTTTTTTGTTTGGCTGCCGCTACCGTAGAAAGCCAATTGCGGCCACTTGTACGGAAATCACCCGTCGGACGACTTGTGTGTGCGTGAGAAAGACAGAAAAAAGTTGTAAATAGGACGGACATTACCTAAGAATATTGAACTACTGTATGTTGTATCATACCATGTACCATATACAGTGTGTTGACTTTCAAAGCTTGGTCCAATTGTATGGAAATCACCCATTGGACGACCTGTAGGTGTATGAGAAAGACAGAAAAAAGTAGTAATTAGGACGGACATTATCTATGAATATTGGACTACTGTACGTTGTATCATAGCATGTACCATAAGCAGTGTGTTGACTTTCAAAGCTTGGTCCAGTTGTACGGAAATCACATTTTGGGCGACCTGTGTGTGTGTGAGAAAGGCTTGCCTCAAGCTTTGTACCTCTTTGTTGCAGTATAGACATGGAATGGTGATCTGTGTGCAAAAGAGATGTTACAAAAAGCAAACATGACTATCTTTCAACAGACGCATGGTCTTGTGGCAAGGTCCATATTTACTTCTTTCTCTTTGGCTGTCGCTAGAAGTACTGTAGGAAGATAATTGTGTCTCAGAGACAGACCCAGAGATCAATTCACTGGCTGGACGACCTGTGCGAACGACAAAAGAAAAACATTTGCACTGGCAACTTTAAAAAAATTGTTTTTTATTATTTATAAGTGTTTCCCTACCTGTTGCTACAGGGCTTGCCTCACTCAGTGTACATCTTTGTTGTAGTATTGGCATGAAATGGTGCAAACGACAGAAAAAAAAACTTTCGTACTGGTAAGTTTACATTTTTTTTTCAGTAAAACTTAAAAAGAATCGTGCCTCCAAATGCTCTCTTCATTGTTTTCTGAAATGTAGCCGGTACCCCACCGAGTCCTTTTGACATCCTTTCCCATTCCCAGAAACCTAATGGACAGATAAAAGCCATTTTCTTTCTACGTTCTATCATATTACAATTGAATAAGGTACTAAGCACCATGGGTAATTAATATTCAATTCATTTCCAAGCTAAAGACAAAATATGTTGGGATTCATATCTTTCTTCAACCATAATTTCTGTTAACTGTTTTTAAAAGTTGATTCAGCAGTAAAAGCCGTTTCATGGGAATTCAAACACCCATGGTCTACTTGGTATGAAATGAGTGAGACACAGGTTCTTTTATGGATCATTAATCAGTAACCGTATCAAATTTGGTATCAATGAATCCATCTAACCACCCTGGATACTGATCTGTATGGTGTCATGTAATGGCGCGTTACCCCATCGCAATAAAGGTTTTTTTCAGGAATAGCCACCTTGTGGGTGTGTCAAAGGGACAACCTGGAGTGTGCTACACTTCTTGCTCAGCCCAAACCTTTCAATAAATAGGTGTGGATAACTGGCTACACCCCCTGTCCAGGTGTATAAGAATGGCTCTGAAACCCAAAGAAGAAGCTTTTTATTACCACCTAAACTTTGAAAGATTGAGAGTTATTTCGAAGGCAAATAACTCTGGAAACAAATTTGGACTTTTAAAGATCTATATCCTCCACAATGGACTGATCTAAGCATTATTTTCACTTTCTCACCATTTTGTTTTTATTGTTGCTTGTGTTCTGTTTTTGTTTGTTATATTTTTCTGTAATTTATTTTTTACACTGTTTTTCTTATGATTAAATGAAATTTAAACCGTTAAAGGGTATCTCCACCCTAAAAAAAAGTATTTGCTGTAGTTTAGGGCCCCCTAACCCATCCCCAATCACCAGGTTCGAATGACATAAGAAAGATCAGAATGTTACTTACAATCCTTCATTCCCCCGAAGCTCAGACCTCGGCCCTCTGCTTGCTGAAATTGCAAGCAGGGGGTTGGACCGGCAGCCGCGTCTCTGATTGGCTGACAGGCAGCCAATCATGGATGCGGCTGCCAGCTTTGCTAAACACTGGGGGAATGAAGGCATGTAAGTCAGTTCAGATAATAAAACCTGACAGTTGGGGGTGGGATAGGGGGCCCTACACTACAGAAAAATTGTTAAAAGCTAGGGCACCATTCTAAAGGAGGGAGGGGGGGAAGGGCTCCTCTGCGCATGTCACATACCTTGTTGAGGTTAGGGAACTAGCAGGGACTGGATCACTCACAGACAGCTCCTACACTTTCCTGGACTTTGAACATTTACTACAAGAGAACCATTTGGAGCAGAAATGTAAAACACTCCATAATGGGGCCAGTGGGGGGTTAAATTTTAGTTTTGCGGTGGACCTTCCCTTTAAGCTGAATTTCTGAATGCTCCTATTAGAACTTAGAAACTCTGAGCTGCTAGGTTACCAGTATATTATATTCTAATATAATCTGTTATATTCCTACCTGTACGCGGTAGTCATTATTATCACTTTAACTGTACAGCTGTGCATGCTGGGTAGGTTTGTGTAACTGTAACACACATAGTAACAGTTACCAATGGTTTATGGTAAATATAAAAGTGACGGGCAACTATCTTGTCGCAGGGTGTGCTCAGAGTGTCTCTGGGCTGAGGGTTGTTGTGCGTCCATCTCAGAACTTTTGTATTTTTTAACTCCCATTGCTTTCAGTATGTCTGCTTCCACAAAAATCCACAAATCTGCAATGGAACGAATTTGTTGGGAAACCCAACAATTACCAGATCTTGAAGAAAGAAGTGTTTTGTATTTTGTATTTATGTATTTTATTTCTTATATAGCGCTACATATTCCGCAGCGCTTCACAATTATTTACTCATAGTGACATGCTCCCCAGACATTCCCCACAGCCATTTACAGTAAGTTACCATTACTAGTTATTTAGCCAAACTTTTCAAACTATTATCTCCCGTTGATTATAATGGATTTGATTCTGAACTTCCACTGAACTGAACTTCAGTAAGTTCGGCCATTTCTAGAGCTGAGATGAACGTCAAATCCATTTTAATGTTGAGTGAAGCAGTAGTTTTACCTGCCGACATTCTCCAGCCAGATCATGTTTACAATGTTAATATTGATCGCAATATGATTGGGAACATATGATGTTGTAACATTACTCAAACCTCTAGAGGTAAGTTTGTAGTGCCCAGAATTAACAATATAAATCTTTTAGAAAAATATGCTAATACCTTGCTAGAAGGCTCTGAGCTATGTTAAATGTTGTAATTACTTCATTTCATTCCATTCATATTAATGTGCAGGGTCTGATAAAATCTCTGTAACGCTGATCTGAGAAACCCTGATGTAGAGATGTCAGCTTGTCCTTTTCACTGCAGTTTAAGAAATGGTACAGTATATTTAATCCGTAGACCAATGGCTAATCTATCTAATAACTAGAGATGGCCGAAACTCTCAATTATCGATCCGTTTTCAGATTTACGGATCTCGGGAAAATCCCGAAGAGTCCAAAAATCCGAAAACGGAACATATTTTCGGGACTAATTTCGAGTTTCCAATCCTATTTTTGAGGATTAACTACCGTTCGAGGCTATTTTCGATAATCCTTGAACGTTCGATAATTATTGTAAATGGGCTCCGAAGTCCCGAAATCCAAATGCTCCATCCCAAGGAGTTCCGAGTCGGATCCAGGTCCGAGATGGACCCGGATCCCATCTCTACTAATACATCTCTACATTTCCCGAATAGCTCTTACCTTCAGATGTTCCTTCGATATTCCCCTCTGGCCCATATTGCGGGTCAGGGGTTCCTTCAGACATGACGCAAACTTTGCGGAAACATCAAAGAACATCTGAAGGTGACGTATAGTGTTTGGGCTCGTTAACTAATGTATGGCCAGCATAACATGCTGAATCCTTGGTTGATTCATTTAAAAAGGCAAGGAATAATAGCGTTCCAAAATTAACTTCATTAAAAAACAAACTATTTAAATCGTTTAATTGGTATCTTTCTGATATTTTATTATCCATCATAAGCAAACCACCACAGTACTTGGCTGTTCAAAAGTACTTTTAGTTTTAGGTTAACATGCTGATTAATTACAAATGTATTTGATATTAAAGGTAAACAGTATATATTATTTATCACACAGACAGATGTGGTCACTTTCTTCCCATGGAAATTTCATGTTCAGATATATCTGTTGTATTCAATTAGATCAACTGGACTTGAAGTTTAGTTCTTGAAGACGTCGAAGAACTAAACTTCAAGTCCAGTTGATCTAATTGAATACAACAGATATACCATGACCTGGATGAATGAGAACCTTCACATCCATGTTCAGATCTTTCATCTTCTCCTGATAAACTTTATTTAAATATTCACTCTGAGCCACAGTGAAATGGTTCTGCCAGCCCCCACAGATTCCCTTGGAGAGAGAAACAATATGTTGATTATGGCCATTTTGTTTTAATTAGCCATTTTTTCACCCAAAGGGGCAATCTTATAAAGGATGGGTATAACAATATTGCAATGCCATGCCTTTATTGTCATTGTAAAATACCAAACAATGGGGGAGAATTACCCAGAGCCGCAATCGCTCCAGATAAATCTGCCCACGCAAATTTAATATCGCGTTAGTGATCAAGAGAAAATCCTGAAAGGAATTTACTCACTGCGAGAGTTTAACGCCAGCTATTAGAGCGCAATTGCGGTATTAAATAGCAAGCATCGGTTGCACAGATGTCTTTGGCGAAACCCACGCAGCGTTAAAGTAGAGCTAAGCGATATTAAATCGGTTAGCGTGACTTTAACTCAAAAAATGTGCACTGAGTCTGACTGTAAATGACACACGGTATCTATATTTGACATTAGCATCCATTTGTTACACCGGGCGAAATAACATTAGAGCTTGGCCAGACTAGCGAGATGTCACACGCTTACAATCACGTTTGCAATTCATTAGCGAGTGAGAATTGCAGCGAGGGTAGTCACATTGCATGCATTGTGATCTATTTGCAATCGTAATTAATTTGGCTTGCAGATCCAAATTACTGTTCTTTCTATTTCTTCTTCTTTTTCTTCTTCTGTTTTCTTCTTTCGCTTTTTTGGACCGTATCTCCTCCCACAGTCTTTGAGCTAGAGACATGAAATTACATGAAAGTACAGACATGTGGAGCATATAGGAGAAGTATGCTATTACCTAGCTAAGGAATCCACTGAAGAGTTACGGTGTTATCGGCGAATTACGGGGCAATTTTTCCCACAGACTATAATGGTAACAATCCTCAAATGTGGATATTTCAAAACAGTTTGTTTCATGGTCATAAACACAAATGGTGATACCCCCAACCCACATACAGACACAGGTACACCCACCTACTGAAATACCTTTCCATTCCCATGGAAGCCATAATTAAAGGGTAACTATAGTCAAAAAACACATTTTGATCAATCATCCATAAAAGTTAATTATATGGTCATACATGCAAAAACACATACCCCCAACCTCACACAGGTACACACACCTGCTGACCTACCTTTTGATTTCTTTGGCAGCCATATTTAAAGGGTAAATAAAGTTAAAAAAAAACTCATTTTGATATATCCTCAATAAAAGTTAGTTTTATGGTTGTAAACAAAAAAAAAGAAATACCCCAACCTCACATGGAAACACACACCTACTGACCTACCATTCCATTCCTGTGGCAGCCATACTTAAAGGGTAACTAAAGTCAAACATTTTTTTTTGATCAATAATCAAAAAAAAGTTGTTGTTTTTTTAACTTCCAACCTGATCCAGGTACACACACCTACTGACCTACCCTTCCATTTTCATGGCAGCCATATTTAAAGGGTAACTATAGTCAAAAAATGTTTTACTAATCATCAACAAAGTTTGTTTTTTTTAAACCTCGACACAGGTACACACACCTACTGATCTACTTATCCATTATTGTGGCAGCCATACTTAAAGAGTAACTAAAGTCAAAGAAACTAGTTTTGACCAATAATCAAAAAAGTTATTATTTTAACCCCCGAACCTGACAAAGGTACACACATCTACTGAACTACCCCTCCATTACTGTGGCAGCCATACTTAATGGGTAAGCAAAGCCAAATAAACTAATTTTGACCAATCATCAAAAAAGGTTGTTTTTTTTAACCTCCAACCTAACACAGGTACACTCACCAACTGAGGTACCCATTATTTATGTGGCAACCATATTAAAAGGGTAAGTAAAGGGTAAGGGTAAGTAAAAAACAACAAAGTCCTTATCATTGATGTTATTGAGTTTTAAAATCTGCAGCACAATCACACACATTCCTTTCCAAAATGTGACCTTTCAAGCCAAATACAAAGTTTATACTTAAACTTTCCCTTTCTAGTTTCCAATTATAACCTGCATGCAATTATAATTAATGTACCATTTTTTTTTTTTTTACAAACGTCACACCAGTATTTCATGACACAGACAGTAAGTTAATGAAATGGCGACAAACTAACAATATTAGTTGATCATTAATCATCATTAAATCAGACCGACACTGCTGATTTATAAATAGGTATTTTTAAATTCTAGCACTAACCTAGAGTTATTAAATAATGTATTTTCCTATTGTAAAACACCTCAGCAACAAGAGCCGATCACACAACCTGGACACATCACTGAAGGGCAGAATTTGAACAAGGAATACGTTTTTGGTGCAGTAGAACTACTGATAGAAAACACACAGTAAAGCGAGACTTGCTCTAACAGTTATATGATCCAAAGAAATATCAAAATTAATGTTGCTACTATATGAATGAAGACATCATAGGGAATTTTTGGATTTGTGGTTTGCGTTATACACACCAATGCTGTAAGCAGGATTGGTGAAAAACGACTGCAAAGGCAATTACACAGATGTATCGCTGGTTGGGAATTGTTTAAAAGACAATTAAAATCAGGTATGAACTGTTGTTTTGTCCTAAACAAAGTTTTAAGGTTGAAACTAATTATTTTGTTGGAAACTACTGCCAATGAAACACGCAGAAAATCCAGGAATTTGATTCCTTTTCTGCCTCCAGTGCTCCCTTTCACCTCTTCTCCTCATGTCCTGTTCAGCCCACTATTTACAGGGCGGTGTTAAAGGAACTGTAAACTCAGTATTTGCAGTCTTTGCCATCCGTTTGTATTATTCACAGGGAGGTAAGAACGTTTATTCTCACCTCCCTGTGAATAATATTTTGCTCAGGGGACCTGGAACTTATCTTCGCTCCGCTCCACTCGCAGCCGCTTCTTCACTGCACAGCTGTTTTCTCCTGATCCTGATCGCGCACCCTATCTTTTGTATTGGCGCGCATACGCCTAAGATAGGGCGCGTGGTCGGAACAGAGCGGCTGTCAGTGAAGGAGCGGCTGCGAGTGGAGCGGAGCGAAGGTATGTTCCCGGTCCCCTGAGCAAAATATTATTCACAGGGAGGTAAGAATAAGCGTTCTCACCTCCCTGTGAATAATACAAACGGAGGGCAAAGACTTCAAATATTTCATTATATGGGTTTACAGTTCCTTTAAATCAACTGTTATCCGTCTGAATTAGTGTAAAACCCACAGTAACCCGATGTATCCTGTTAGAGCAGGTTTTAAGCAATTTTGTGGTGGCAGCGCTATTTAAATTTTTTTTTTTTTTGGAAATATTACTTTGCAGTCTATTTAATATAGGCTAAGATAAGTTTTGTGTTACCTTGTTGCACAAACTTAAAGCCTGTTGAATGGTGCTGCAAACCGTGAGTCTTACCTGACCGGGATCCTGTGATGCTGTAAGTCTTGTAAGTAAGTAAGTCTACTAACCCTACCAGAAAAGTCTTTCCACCAGTGGTTCCATGGAACATATTGTAAGTCTGAAAATTTGTCATAATCCCCTTTCCCTAATGTAGGGGTGCCCAACCTGGCCCAGGATGGGGACAGCACTAGTGGCACCAGCCAGTAAACGAGACACTTTTTGACCTACCCCAAACCACCCATTTCCCATCAAACTCCTTCCACGACACATCCAGGCCCTTTACTGTCTTGTGCACTTGGTAGACCCACAGATACATGTGCATTGTGTGTTTGAACTATCAGCCATTCCAAGTGGCCTATTGGCAACTCACCTCTGGAATGGTATCTATATATATATCTACATATACATATCTATATAATTCATGTTTAGTTGTGTTTTTCTTTCCAGAAATAATTCATACAGCATACAGTGTGCTAACAGTGTACTGGACCTGATGTTACCTCCCTGTATATTGTATTAGCTTGCAGCTTATCCTTTCAGTATTTCAGAATATATCATGGGGTGAACTTGAATCCCTGTAATGTAGAAGAGCAATCTATAGCTTTTAAATCACCTCCCTTTATAATTAGAAGTCACTTAAAAATGAATAGCTTTTAATGGAGTCTAAAATTAATTAATTGTGCTACATTAGGATTTGGGCAACATCTCAAATAAATGTATGAGAAACGTATTGCATTACTTACAACCCATTGTGTGTGTGTTGCATTTTGATCCATATGCATATCATTGGAACGTGTGTGATATGCAGGAAAAATGGTGAACATGTGCGTTCCAATAATGAATCAAAATACCACGCACACAGAAGGGCCAGTCGGATCCTATAGCACTGATAATGGGAATCAAAACACAACTGGGTGACCTAAACCACAGAAGCCTGATAAATAATGAAGCAATGCAGTAAATAACTTACTGAAAAGGGGACTTCATGGACACAAAGAATAAAACTAGACACAAATTTCAATTTCAGTTTTCAGAATTATTCTATATAATCTAATGCCACTTTACTTTCTTGTCTTGTCATTGGGATATTAAAATATCTCTTTCATTTTTCGCACCGTCCTTACAGGTTATGTCCACCTCTAATAAAAAATGTAAGTATGTTTCTCAGGGCCCCCCAAAACCTGGGTTTCATTTTGCTTTAAATGTTTAATAATGTTTCCAGACAGAGATATAATACTTACAACCCCCATAATCCACTGTTGCGGCTTCCTCTCCAATCACGAGTGGTAGCAGTGGAGGCTCGTCCGGTAATGGCAGTCAGCCATTGACCGTGACTGACTGATTTACCAGAAAAGTACAAATTTCGAATTTACAAAACTGAAAATTTTAGAAATTTTAAAAAATTTCTAAAATAGTCCCCCACTTTGGAAAAATCAGAAGAAAAACGCAGACATTTGCAAAGTCTGAGTTCCGGCAGATCCTTGAAATTCGATATGGAACCAGGTTCAGGTCCATATCTATTGCAAGTACCCAGGGTGAGTACCTGAATCACTAAGTCCTCACCTCACCTTTGGGTACTTAACAGCTGATATTCTTACTCCTTCGCTCTAGTCCAATCCTCCCCTCTGCTGCTGTCAGTGACAGTTCGCGAGGCAGCCAATGGGAGGAATCTGCAAGTAGGTGTGTCTTCCCATTTGCTGCATATCACATGCAATCCAATAATATGCATGGGGTCAAAATGCAATGCACACACAAAATGCACAGAAATGCATTGCAAGCAACTAAAACTTAAACTCCATTAAAGGTTATTCAATTAGTGTCTTAAATTATGAAGGGAAGTGACATTAGAGATGTCTTCTACATTAAAGGGATTCTAGTTCACACCATGATATATTCTGAAATACTGAAAGGATTAGCTGCAAGCATACCATATACAGGGAGTTCACATCAGGTTTAGCACGCTGTATGCACACTGTATGCTGTATGAATTTATTTTGGAAAGAAAAACACAACTAAACATGGATTATATAGAAATTAAAAAATATGTCACATTTATTCTTCCATCTTCTCACCTGCTGAAGCTCCTCGTAGGTAATGTAAAAAAAAATCTCCTTCCCTGCCATTTGCATCCATCCTTTTACATGGTCAAACCAAGAGCCTATTAAAACTGAAAATGTACATTAGTGTTACCAAATAGAAAAAAAATTATGTATAGGGAAATGTAATAAAAGTTTTTATCGTTAAAAATGGAGCTAATTTTGCCCCAAACAATCAAATGTTATGTACCATTTGGAAGCTAACATCTTATTGGTTAGGGCAAAATTAGCACCATTTTTAACCATTAGAACTTTATTACATTTCCCTGAAAGAATGAAAGAGCTACAGCAAACAAACATAGTCAGAGTAGGTTTTTTATATGGAAGGTGTGTTCTGAGTAGACATGTCTGAACTTCCTAAAGTTTGGTTTGTTTTCAAACTTCAGTAAAAGTTTGGAAGTTTGAAAATGGACCCATTAAAGTCAATTGGGGACAAATAGTTCAAAAAGTTTGGATTAAATATGGTTAAAATAGCAATGGGAACTTACTGTACATGGCTCTGGGACCTGAAAAATGGTTTGGGGAACAAGTACATAACTTATTTACAAACCGTATTTATATATACTAACTTTACTCACGATCGGGCTATTTTTGAGCTTCTGCATTGTATTATCAAGGGTTACTGAAATCGAATGCCACATTCGAGGGTTACGAAACAATACATTTGGGGGGGGGGGGGGGTAATGCTTTTATTTTAAAAATGGAAATGTTTAAAAAAAAGTCCATTATATACCCCAGACATCTAGTAAAAATGCCCTCCTAACTTTACCCACAGTATTTACCTACAGTATTCCAGAATGATCTAAAAAGAATGGACTTTAGCATGACATCTACTTCCAGCAGCCAGATATCTTGTTTCTAAACATTGGAAAGCAACCTCCCCCCTCAGAAATGGAATATGTATTCAGAGAATAAGAGACATGTTTGACAGACTGCCTCCGAGGTAAACTGGGAAGATCTATAGAAATATGGGCCCTTGGGATATGTTAGAAACTATGAATGGGGTCACATTACCCAGACCTTTATTAAGATTCAACTGTTTATGTGTGGTTTTATTATATTCTGCCACGTGTTAATAAAAATGTCCTTCTTTCCTCTTCATTCTATTTTCTCTCTGCTAGTATTCTACTATCCTTTCTGGAACTGACAGTTTAAGCACAATGCTATAGTATAAGCATGAGGAAACAGTGTATACAGTATATTATGCAAAATTCCTTTGGAAAAAAATTACCATCCTGGCCCTAGCACCCCTACTTCAAACTGCCATGCAATGGAGACCAATATTCTGATCCCTCACACAAATTGATTTCTAAATGTTAGTTGTCAATATCCTAATCATAACCAGAATCAGAGGCCAACCAGTAGAAGACCTATTCATCATTATCATGGAGATAACCTCCATATTTACTTCACAATCTTTCAGAATAAAAATAAAAGCACTCACAGGACTTGATCCTGACAACAGCTGTGAACTGTGACAGAAACGCATTGATCAAGTTTCAGTAAGGTCTATTCACTTTATACAAGTCCTGTAAGTACTTCCAAATTGCTGTTGGATTTCTTTGTTGGACCAGCACCAGGGCAGAGGCATTAGAGTTACGTGAGTACAGATTAAATTGACTGTTTATCACTGTACTTCATAAATTTAGTTGTATTTCCAACATTAAGACCTTTAGGAACAAACTTTTGATAGCCCTTGTAGATTGATCAAAGCTTTAGCCAAGTAAGCAAAAGTCTGGAGACTGACATCTCCCTAAGACATATACACATTTGGAAGCTGGTTGGTCAGTTCAAAGGAATTACACATTCCCATTGTTGGTGGATGGTCTTGAAATTAAAATTAAGGAAAATCTCTACCATTAAGCCATATTTTGTACTCTTTATGAAAGGCCACTTTCTGTTGTCTAGATATAACTAGATGTCACTGGGCCACCCAGCAAAACACCCTGCATCATCTACAGTATTTTTTGGGAGGGTGGTTGTATCTGTCATAGGCCCCCCTGTAAAAATCACATTTTATAATTATTGTTTTCAGACAAAGATTCATATATTGCTTCCGTCCCCCTAATTTCATCATTCAGCTGATGAAGGGGGCTTAGGATTCCTGAAAGCTTGCCCAAGTGGTATCCACATCTAAGATCACATTAAGGGACATGCAATCTTAGTTTGTAGGATGGTGCCAATGGGACAGGTTTTGAGTACTGATATGAGAAAAGGAAATAAGATCATTACAGAATTTGTTATTGGAACAATCAAATAAGTCTAAAGGACAATTTATGGGAAAGTAATCGCAACGCGTTTCACGAGAAAGACACTATGCATAATTTGAAGCAAAATGCTGCACAAGTTGGAGTCACCTGGACCAACAAACAAAAAGGTCAAAATTACTGAATTGACTCCCATCAGCAAAGACCTGTCCACATAGTACTGGTTGTCAAACTGACAACCCAACAATGGGATAGACTCTGGGTTGACAGGCAAGAGCTGAAAGGTCGCCTCAACCTCGGTTTTTGCCATTAATGCTCCTTGCCCAGCCAATTGCACCAGCCTGATTGCCTTGTCAAAAGAAGTATAACATAACCTGGCCAACTCCTTTTCTATGCCATCATTAACAGAGTCCCCCTCTGGAAATGCTAAATGATAAATGAATAAGATGGAAATGTCCTGGTTCCTCTTTGGGATAAGCCCCAAAGGTGAGACATGCAGATTTGAAAATGGTGGAGAGCTGAAAGGCCCAGTTATGTGGCCTAGAATGATTTCTCCCTATTTGGATAACTCGCGAGCCATGGTACCAAAGCCTCTTCTATCACCTGGGTAACTCCCATTTCCTACTTTTTCCAGGGTTTGATTGTGGTTGTTGAAAACATCTGAACCTGTGCATGGGAACCTGAGCATAAGTTATACAAAATAGAGGTGCACTCCCTAATTGAGATAGTGTCTGGGAGATCCCTATAGACCCCTATACGGGTGGAGCTGGGGTAATAATGTAATCACTCTATCAAAAAATATATAAGGACAGACCCCTATAGATCCCCATAAAAGCACTCACCTGCCTTGGGACCCAACATTACATGTATACTATCAGTCTCACAACCCCTATCAATCTAAAACACCATATGAACAATAGATATAACAATCTTCTTTATTGAATCAATGAGTAAAATTGGGCATCCCCAAAGGCGGCTAAAATGTCCAACAATATCTTGGTAACGTGGCGAGGTAAGTATTTACTGTCCACAGTGGGTCCTGCTATATAGGATTATCCGACACAAATAGTGAATAAAACAGTCACTACACATATATTTAGCTTACCGGGACTTCAAACGTGCACTGGCTGCAAACAAGGATGAGAGTACTCACGGACCATATACACTGTTGTGGCCCCTATCCCCACACCTTAGCCGAACTCCTCGTGCCGTTACTTCACCCAAGCCGATGGGTATTGCACAATTCAGCAAATATCGTTCCCAAGCTCTCAAAGTCACTCCAACGGCAACACCAGCAGGATAAACCTCCAGGCTCCGGTACACAAGATTCCGACCGACGCGCGTTTTGCCAAAGTTTTGCGGCTTCGTCAGGGTCTTGCATTACTTGCGACCATCTGCCTTTTAACTTCCTATTTTAAATGGATATTTTCTTTCCCCATATATTCCTTCACATGGATACAAATTGAACACATTACCTTGTGTTATACCAATCTAGTTCAAGCAAGGCTTTTCCACTACTTATTTTCAGTGCTTATAAGCGTACTTCAAATTGCACATTGTCCTATGTATATTTACATATGGCCTAAACAAACATCCTACTCAAAGGTTAATTACTGTTCCTTCCTAGACTGCACTACATACCTGAAGTTTACAAATAACATGTAAAATGTATTGCCTTATTCAGGCCTATTGGTTCTTCTGTACCCAGATCATATACCCACTTTCCCTTAATTTGCAACAAACGTTTCTCTATGTTGCTTCCTTTGGGTCCCTGATAAACCTTCTCAATACCCATACATGAGAACATAACTTTGTTGCAACCATGTGTATTGACAATGTGTTTTGCCATAGCACTGCGCTCTATGTTACCATTTTTTACTGCTCTAACAGGCTCCTGTATTCTTTTTGTCAGAGGACGTTTTGTCTGTCCTATGTATTTTTTACCACATTTTTTACCTGGATTGGCAGGTAATTAATGATTTTACTGTGTATTGACGTCCTGTAACACTTCTGAACGTATCACTTGTTCTCATGTATTTACAAATGATACAATTATTGCATCTCCTGTTGCCTTTCACTTTTTGTATTAGCCAAGACTCTATCTCCTTATTTTTTGGTTTTAGGTAGCTAAGTGAAACCAAATCTTTAAGATTTTTCATCATATACGGTCTCTCCCCTATTACTTTTTCTAAATTTGTATCTGCCCTCGGTAGATACCAATATTGCTTTAATATGTTATTTATTTTTCATCACTCTTTATTATATTGAGATGCTTGGGAACAATATTTCACTGGGTTGTGCAATACCTATGGGCCCAGGTGAAGTAACGGCACGAGGAGAGGGGCCGCAACAGTGTATATGGCCCGTGAGTAGTCTCATCCTTGTTTGTAGCCAGTAAGCCAAATATATGTGTAGTGACTATTTTATTCACTATTTGTGTCAGATAACCCTATATAGCAGGACCCACTGTGGACAGTAAATACTTACCTCGCCACGTTACCAAGATATTGTTGGACATTTTAGCCGCCTTTGGGGATGCCCAATTTTACTAATTTATTCAATAAAGAAGATCGTTATATCTATTGTTCATATGGTGTTTTAGATTGTTAGGGGTTGTGAGACTGATAGTATACATGTAATGTTGGGTCCTAAGGGAGGTGAGTGCCTTAGGCATGCTCATGGCAAAATTTACAGGACTGACCCCATTGGCACTGGCCCTCTTTGAAGGACCAGCAAACTGTGTTTTTGTGCTAGGTTGTATATGTAGACATTGCAGTACCTGATGTCGGAAAGGACTGTTACAGTAGATATCCCTGGATAGTGTAATGCCCTGGGATTCATAACTCTAAGCCAGAGGCCAATGTCGCTGTGGTCCCATCTAAGCTCCCTACGAACTGCTTTTCGTTGAAATAATTGTTTATTGTAGCAGGGCCAGGCCTGGCCCCTGAAAAGTCTGTGTGCCTCCCCTATATCTATATATATAAAAGTCAATGTATGTATGAAAATAATCAAAATAAAAGGGATAGCCAAGACACAGATAGAAAGAAGAAGGAGCTGGATACACAGGAGGAATACAAGAAGAAAACTCAGAGCCAGTCTGAACTAGGAGCACAGAGCTCACTAGGCACTCATAACATGCATATAAGGTACACCAAATAAATAAATAAAGGGAATGGCAAAGCATTCCAAACTATCAAAACATAATAAATGGGAACCCAATGGTGGACACTGAAAATATGCAAAAAACACAACACCTTTATTAAATATATACATATTAAAAGCTAGCTGGTTTTATCTGTCTTCCCCACGGATGCACACACAGTCCTTGCTACCATACACAATGTTAGACCAACAATTTATAGCAACTTGCAATATATTGTATCCTGGCGAGTGGTAATATTCTACTCACTCTTTCTCTCAGGAGGTCTGGGTGTCATAAACCCCGGACCTGGCACTTAATTCCTTCCTACAGTGCAATTAGATCATCTGTATCAAATGGGGTTAGTAGACTCACCCGTCCTTATGGGTGGTCCGGTTGCCGAAATGCCCCGGAACCTTCGATTAGTCCTGTCCGCCAGGTAAATGATAAACAATCGGAGGGTATTTGGCTCCTCGGAAATAGACAAATCAGTGGCAGTTTGTTAAAACATTTTCCTTTATTTGCAACTCATTAAAAACATCTCACGCCTGATGCGTTTCGAGAGCCTCCAGCTCTCTTACTCATAGGTTCTCTGTAATCCTTTCCCCACTGTTCTTAATACCGTCTCCCAACTCCTCCTCCTATGGGAGCCGGTAAATCAAAAAAAAGCTGACCAACACAATCCTATTAGCTATCTCAGAGCATTACAATACATTGCTTGTGGTTCAGCCGACTTGTTACAATTACCTTGTTAAAACCCAACTGTTACAAATGTTACAAATATAGTTACTAAATAAAGGGCATTATTATCATTATTAACACTGTAACTCCTTCTTAGCTACATACATGTATATATAAAAAAATTTGAATAACAATGACATTAATCTTACATTTACATGGTTGTTTGGGGGAACGAACATACTGTAGATTATCTGGATATTAACATTTTTGCTAAAGATGGGATCCTGCAAGTTAAACCATACCGGAAGGTACAAGCACATAACGTGATACTTAGGGCTGACTCTTGTCACCCACAACATTGGGTTAAAGCCATACCATATGGACAATATGTCCCTCTGAGTAGGAATTGTTCCCAACAGGAGGATTATGGGGTAGCGACAAGGGATCTAACAAAGAGGAAAGATCTACAGAAAGCTAGGGAGAAGGTAACCAGGAGATATAAGCAACGTTTGGATAGAGGTAATAAAGCAAAAGAAACAACGCAGGGGAGTCAAAATATCAGCAGGATTACTAATGAAGATAATGGCAGAGAGAAGAAGCCCTTAAAGTTTCTAACTCGATATAGCTCCCAGTATCATAAGCTAGTGAAAATGATAAAGAGGTATATACCAGTTCTATATGAAGACGAGGAACTGAGAGTAATCTTAGAGGGTGGCTTTACGAGTGTCCCTAGGAGAGCTCAATCCCTTAAGGATATTCTATCTCCTAGAGATTTAAGGAACATAATTTCCAAAGAAGGGAGAAACAACAGTAATTGGAAAGAAGAGTTGTGGGTCGCACTCCAAAATCAATAATTCTTTATTTGGTGACCACCATCAAAAACACGTTTCGGGGGGGTATTAGGTGCCCCCTTCCTTAGGAGAAACACCAGTAGCAGCAATTGGTTGAAAACAGTAGGTACCCACAAGTGTGGAGTTACCTGCTGTCTAACATGCAACCATATAAAGCAAAGTACTGTGATAAAAATGAACGGCGACAATTAAAGAATATGACATCAAACAATATATAAACTGTGGTACTACACATGTGGTGTATGTGCTCACATGTATGAAGTGTGACATGCATTAAACTGGCAAGTAGGCTGAAAATTGAGCCCCCTAGACAAAAGTGAGGTTTCACTAACCGTGAGATTGTGGGATGAGATGTTAATCACTGCTTCCTGTTCCTTAGTCTCATTCTGCCTCCTTCCCTGTCTCGTTCATCTCCAGCTTCCAAATAAGACACATGTTTCTTCTTTATTGGATGGTTTACAGGATTCCAGGGCTGCTTCTGGTGTTGGTAGTAATCTACCCACTGTATCGTAACTAATTTTAGAGGTTTCCAATCTTATTTGTGAGGATTATCGAACATTCAAAGCTATTTTCAATAATAGCCTTGAACATTCGATAATTATCATAAATGGGCTCCGAAGTCCCGAAATCCAAATGATCCATCCAAAACATTCGGATTTCGGAAACAAGGGATTCCGTCTCGGATCCAGGTCCGAGACGGACTCGGATCCCATCTCTACTAATAACTAACACATTTCCCGAATAGCTCTTACCTTCAGATGTTCCTTCGATATTCGATATTCCCCATATTGCGGGTCAGAATTTTCTTCAGATATGACGCAAACGTTACGGAAACATCAAAGAACATGCTGACATATAGTGTTTGGGCTCTTTAACTAGTGTATGGCCAGCATAACATGCTGAATCGTTGGCTGATTTATTTTAAATGGCAAGGAATAATAGCATTAAATACATAACATTCCAAAATTAACATTAAAAAACACAAAATATTTAAATAATTAAATTGGTATCGTTCTGATATTTTATTATCCATCATAAGCAAACCAAAATGGCAGTTCAAAAGTTCTTTTAGTTTTAGGTTAACATGATGATTAATTACAAATGTATTTGATATTAAAGGTAAACAGTAAATATTATTTATCACACAGACAGGTTTCATCACTTTCCTCCCATGGAAATTCCATGTTCAGTTCTTTCATCTTCTCCTGATAAACTTTATCGAAATATTCATTCTGAGCCACAGTGAAATGGTTCTTCCAGTCCCCACAGATCCCTTGGAGAGAGAGAGACAATGTAATGGTTATGGCCATTTTGTTTTAATTAGCCATTTGTTAACCCACATGGGCAATCTTATAAAGGATGGGTATAACAATATTGCAATGCCATGCCTTTATTGTCATTGTAAAATACCAAACAATGGGGGAGAATTACCCAGAGCCGCAATCGCTCCAGATAAATCTCCCCACGCAAATTTAATATCGCGTTAGTGATCAAGAGAAAATCCCAAAAGGAATTTACTCACTGCGATAGTTTAACGCCAGCTATTAGAGCGCAATTGCGGTATTAAATCGCAAGCACCGGTTACACGGTATCTTTGGCGTGCCTCAGTATCTATATTTGACTCTAGCATCCATTTGTTACACCGGGCGTAAAGCAATATAACATTAGGGCTTGGCCACACTAGCGAGATTTGTCACACGGTTACAATCGTTTGCAATTCATTAGCGAGTGAGAATTGCAGTGAGGGTGGTCACATTGCATGCATTGCGATCTGTTTGCAATAATAATTTTCAATTATAATCTGCATGCAATCATGATTAATGTACCATCACTCAACTAATGCAGTGTGAAATGATCACACCAGTATTTCATGACACAGTCAGTAAGTTAATGTCATGGCGGTAACCAACCTTTACAACACCATGGTAATGACCAATATTATAGGTCTATAAATAGGTATTTTTAAATTCTAGTGCTAACCTAGAGATATTAATGAATGTATTTTCCTATTGTAAAACACCTCAGCAACAAGAGCCGATCACACAACCTGGACACATAACTGAAGGGCAGAATTCGAACAAGGAATACGTTTTTGGTGCAGTATAACTACTGATAGAAAACACACAGTAAAGCGAGACTTGCTCTAACATTTATATGATCCAAGGAAATGTCAAAATTAACGTTGCTACAAGAGATGGCTACAAAACCGAACTCGAACCCGAATTCGAGCCAAATTATTCAAACTAGTTCTTTTTTCCAGACTCGAGGATGTATTTTTGATAATTATCGAATTTACGGACCGTTCGCTAATCCTAGAATTTATCGTTCGCTAACCCTCGAAAGTATTGTTCGTTTTTGATAACCCTCAAATGTACGAACCATTTTTGCTAACCCTAGAATGTCTCATTCGCTAACCCTCGAATGTAGCCTTCGGTTTTTGGTAACCCTCAAATGTATGGATCGTTTTCGCTAACCCTAGAATGTCTCATTCGCTGACCCTCGAATGTAGCCTTCGGGTTTTGGTAACCCTTGAATGTATGGATCGTTTTCGCTAACCCTAGAATGTATTGTTCGCTAACCCTTGAAAGTATAGTTCGTTTTTCGGTAACCCTCGAAGTATTGTTCGATTATGGTAACCATCAAAATAAGCGTTCTATTTTCGCCAATCTTTCGAAAGTTTTGGTCGGTAACCCTTGAATTGGCTGTAACCCTTGAATGTAGCTTGCGCAAAACCCAACCTCACAATTTTGTTCCCCAGACAATTTCCCAGGTGCCACAGCCATTTACAGTAAGTTACCATTGTTAGTTTAGCTGTAAATCACACAGACTTTTCGAACTATCACTCCTCATTGGCTTTAATGGGTGCAAATTCAAACTTTCGAACTTTTACTGAGGTTCGAAAGTTCAAAAAGCGGACCGAACTTTATGAAGTTTGGCTATCTCTAGTTGCTACTAAATGAGTGAAGACATTATAGGGAATTCTAGAATTTGTGGTTGTGTTAGACACACCAGTGCTGTAAGAAGGATTGAGGGAAGGGGACTGTAAAGGCAGTTACACAGATGTATCGCTGGTTGGGAATTGTATAAAGGACAATTAAAATCATGTATGAACTTTAGTTTTGTCCTGAACAAAGATTCATGCGCATAGAAGACAAGGTCCGTCGGGACCTGTCAGACTACGCGCCGGGGGAGCGAGCGAGCGGGTAAGTTCTTACCTTCTCTCCTGGCTCCTGTGTGTTCTATTGAAGAACGGAAGGTAAGGCACAGCTCCTTTACCTCCCGTTCTTCAATAGAAATGGATTCAAAAAACTTACAAAAACCAGTGGAGATACCCTTTAAATACAGTATGATGTATCCAGCAAAACTCCGTGTAGAAACTGATGGTGGCACCAAATTCTTCGAAGATGCAGTCAGACATGGACTGGCTGAACCACAGATAAGTCCAAAATATAACTGTAAACTGATAAACCAAATACTTCCACCTAATCTCTCTCTATTTGAACAATACATATTATACTGTCTAAATGGACATTTACTATATTATAGACATTTACTTTACTATACTGGGTCAGAAATACTGGTGCGGGGATCCTCACTAAAGGAACCCCTTTAACCAACAACTTAGTAATGTTTGCAAACTGTTATATGATGTTGATGTTTTTTCTTTACTATTTAATCATAGTGAAGCTCCTCAGAAACTGCACTTCCAGTGCACCCCCCCAGTGTACCCACCCAACGGTGGTTCGTTTTACCCCAGTTTTCCTAAAACGCATACCTTTCAGCCCCAAATATGCATTGTGTTGGATACCCCACCTAGTAGCGAAATGCTACACCCTAATTCCCCTAAGATATATACCCCCCAGTGTTGGGTATGTGTCACATAGGTCATATTACCACAAAAAACTCTCTCCCTGGTTACACAGGTGCCTTACTATCTATAGGAAACAAACAGGCTATAATAAATACTGGCTATTCCAGAGCAGAAATCAACCCTGGTTAAACCCCCCCAAGTTGGTTACATCTATAGTGCCGGGTTATCACCCGGGTATGGCTCATAAATGTGCGATGTGTTATGGGGGTAAATGTAATGTTACATAACTTCTATATAAAATGACGGAACAAATAAATATACTGTCGTGGAATGTGCGGGGGCCTGGGTGACCCAAGAAAAAGAATGTCGGTATTCACATATATTCGATCCACGAAGGCCAACATAGTCTGCCTACAGGAGACACATCTCCTACCAGACACACTAAAATATGTACAAAGACTTAAAAAGGATGTTAGATCTGTTTCTAAAAAAAATTAGAAACAGATCTAATGGCAGCAGAAACAAATTATGTAAATGATCCTTCCAAACAAAATAAATCCACATGGACTCTGATGCAATCCAGATATAATAATATGATATTTGAGAAAACAAATAGAAGGAATTTTTTTTTAAAACAGTCAGCCAAGTTCCTAGCCAGAATTGCCCACGCATCAGACCAAAACACTATTCTGGAAATAAAGGACACGCAATTGGGCACAATTAATAAACCATCTGAAATCCTTCAGGCATTCTCCAAGTTCTACCACTCACAATATAGATCACAACTTAAAACCACCCCACAACAAATGATTCACAAATGCTCTATCACCTTCCCCAGACTCACACACTCTGAAATATCCCCCCTGGAGACTGAAATATCTTTAGAAGAACTAACGGATGCCCTGAATTCCATGAAACCAGGCAAATCCCCTGGACCAGATGGAATCCCGGTGGAAATAGATAAAAAATATAGCAGTCAAATTCTCCCCCAACTACTAGAAACCCTGAAAAGCTCACACAACAGTGGCTCTGTTTCACCCTCCATGTATGAAGCCCATATAGCACTCCTATTAAAACCAAGCAAAGACCCCACAGATTGCAGCTCCTATCACCCCATATCCCTATTAAATATCGATTAAAATTACTTGCAAAAATCCTCGCAACGAGACTCCAAAAAGTCATAACCAAAATTATACATCTAGACCAGACTGGATTAATGCCAGGCAAGTCCACCTCCATTAATATTTGAAAGACATTAATACAATGCCAAATTGATCATGATAACACCGGACAAGACTTATGCTCACTTTAGATGCCCAAAAAGCCTTCGATTCGGTGGAATGTCCATACCTGTGGTCCTGTCTAGATAGGTTTGGATTTGGACCCATATACATAGAATGGGTCAAGCTGCTCTACTTACACCCCAAAGCAGCAGTAAAAGCAAACGGCATATGTTCCCCACTCTTCGATCTATATAGAGGCTCTAGACAGGGCTGCCCACTATCCCCTTATTTATTTGCCTTGGCAATTGAGCCCCTAGCAATAACCCCAATATTAAAGGACTCTCCCTGGGAGCACAGACATCTCTATTAAGTCTGTACGCTGATGATGTAATAATATACCTAGCTGATCCCCCAAGACAGCTTAATAAATACATACAACACTATCTCCACATTTAGCCCTTACTCCGGGCTATATATAAACTGGGGAAAATCCTGCATATTCCCCCCGGATAATCTACTTAAATATCCCCCCTCATATCACCACAATTATTCCAATCAAAACAGAATTCATGTATCTAGGTATCCAAATTACTAAATCCCCCACACAATTTCTACAAAAAAATATTATATCTCTTCTTGAACTAGCCAAATCCAAAGTGGAGGTGTGGAAACAACTCCCAATAAACTTGATAGGGAAAATAAACCTGATTAAAATTATCCTGTTACCCAAGATACTGTACATACTCAAGCACAGTATGGTTCCCGTACCCACCTCATTCCACACTCCAGAGTAATTTGACTACTTTTCTATGGTCCCCAGGCAGAATTAAGATTCTACAATGCCCAAAACACATGGCGGGACTGGCCTTACCAGATTTTCATGTATATTATATAGCCAGTCAACTGAAGTATTTTCAACAATGGATAGTAATACCTCCTCCAGACCCATAGGATACGCCTCCACCTGGGCTATATGATTTAGAGTGTCAGTAACATGCATACTTACCTCATTCCCCACTAGCTTTCCTGGAATCTCCTGTGTACAATATAACTGGAGGGGGCACCTCATTACATGCTCAACAACATAAAATCTGGAGAGAAACCATATATTGAAACTGGAAGGAATATTATGCCACTCTGGCATAATAAAAAATACCCCAAGTTATTTACTGCTCGGATATGGGAAAACCTTGGAATTGTATCTATAGCCCACATAACAAAACAAGGTACATTCCTAACCTTCTCCGAATTACAAGAACAATATAATGTTCCGAGTTCCTTCTTATTTAGATATATTCAATTATGCTACTGTTTTATTGCTGAATTTCGATCATTGTCAATTAAAGTTTACTCACACCCTATAATTAAACATTTTATGACACATGGAGAGAGACGAGCGATATCTCAAATATATTCATATTTAATCCAATCTAGAAGTGCAGAACTTACAACGAGCATCCTAAATAAATGGACAAGATATATCCCATCCCTCACTATGGAGGAATGGGAAGACTTTGCTGAATTTTGAATTAAGGCCTCAAAGGCAGCTAATAATAAATTGATACAGTTTAATATAATACATTAGACATATTTGACTCCCCGCCGTCTCTCTCATTTGTTCCCAGGTATATCCTTGAGTGTCCTAAATGCCATCTGACACAAACTGACGTCTGGCATTTAATTTGGCTCTGCCCCTGTGTATCACGTTTCTGGATCAGTATTGTACAAATGAACATGAACCAATCCCACTGGAGCCTAAACTATGCCTCCTTGGACTACCTGAAGTAGACAACTGGCCCAGGGCAAAACTGACACTCCTTCAGGAACCGTTGTTTTATGCCAGACGCACAATAGTTTTGGAGTGGATGTCCAATAAAACCCCCAAACTCCGGACATGGAAAGAGATGATTACCCAGGTGACTCCATTTATTAAACTAATATATAAAACACAGAGGTAAAAAATTTTCACCAAAATATGGAGGCCATGGTATGATTTTATAGGAGGCATACCAGACATGCAACAAATAGCAAAATAATCAACAGGGGATATATAGAGAAACCACAAATACGCAAATTGGTGGTTATGGAGCCAATGTGTTAAACTGGACACGGGGGAGGATGGCTCCTACTTGAGCCATGAATCAAACAAATGTATGTAAACGAACTTCAACATGTTTTAGATACTTTACATATTATATGTTAATAAAATATATGTAAACAAATTGGGATCTAATTGGCCTTAAACCAATTTGGACCAATACTAAAGGAACCAACCCAATAATTTGTGATGGATGAATTACCGGGTATGTAGGTTGAACTGTTGACACCCAATTGTTTTCTATAGCCTATAGATTACTCTCATCAAAATTTTTTTACTGTTTATTGAATATAAATGCTGTACAATTTATATATGCTAAAACGGTACATTGCTCTAATTTTAATGTTCAATAAAAACAAGTTTAAAAAAAAGAAAGAAATGGATGTTGTCTTCCACAATTTGACTCATAAGAAATTTTAGAGAAACGGGAAACAGTAATAAAATGTACCCAGACTGGCCTGACCTCTATAATACATGTTTGAGCAGGTAAATAGTTCATGTACCTAACCCTGGATTAGTGCATTGCTTTTTACCAAGCCTCAGTCACATAATCCTCCGAAGTTGACCTGGAAATAGACATAATCCACAAACCAACTTATAACTTGTAAGCAGTCCTTACAGTTCGAAAAAAATTTTTTCCTTGTATCATCAGCTGGTCTTAGCTACCTCTTGGCATGAACTTATTCTGTTATAGTTATAGCTTTATTATGCTTCCCTGTCTTTTGGCGTTGTCACTTTCTCAATCCTTATGTAGATCTTGACCTGGTGTCCACTAACTCTAAACTACCCTGAAATCAGTGTTATAATATATAAACCCATCACTATATTACCAAATCATTATAAGAATGAAAGTCGTTTCCTAGAAAAATTTTAAATATTATTATTTAGAGTGTAAACCAAATAGTAATTTGTGAAAATTGGAATCAAATCACATATATCACATTATAAAAATTTAAAAATATGAATGTATAATATGGTTTAAAGAACTATAGAGAAAAAAAGCAGTAGTATGTAGGACCATAGTATGTCAAACTCAACTTGACAGGTGCCCTGCCCCTAGGGGTGGGGCTTAGCCACTCGTCAAGTTGACAGTTGTCCCTCCCCCCTATGACGTCAGGCTTGCATTCCTGGAATTCCAAGCTGACATCATCGGTATGTAACCATCCACAGCCTTGAGTAGCCACGCCCCCCTGCATTCTCCATTTTGTGTAAGATGCGGCCGCCATTTTAAGTTGCTGTGTTATAGTGCGGCCAATATTTCAGTTGTTGTGATTACCAGCCGCCATTTTGTGTTAGATATCTCTATGGCAGGGGTATCGTGTCCAGGCATGTCTGTTTTGAACACAAGAGCAGACATGTCCGGGCGTGTTTGTGACAGCGTACCCACAATTCCATGTCTGCCATTTTAAGTATCTCAGCTATTGACCCAATATTTCAGTTGTCATTTTGTGCGACTCGCCACCGCCATTTTATGTTAGATATCTCTATGGCAGGGGGGTCGTGTCCAGGCATGTCTGTTTTTGAGTACAAGAGCAGACATGTCCGGACGTGTTTTATGAATACGTACCCATAATTCCTGGCACGCCTCATAGTGCGTGCCGCTTATTATGTTGAAGTAGGCTTTTTATACAGATCCTATATGGTGCAATATGTTTCAACGTATAAATTTGTTTTTAACCTTAACTATAAGTTTTGTAGATAAAACACATAAAGGATATGAACTCTGGACATTTAGCAACGTCCTGGTGGCCATTCACAGGTGCAGTAATAAACACATAATGAATAAACACATAATGAATAGAAGGTCATTAGCAACAGCCGGGTGCTCATTTACAGGGGGCATGAATAAACACGTAATGAATAGGGGGGTCATTGGTATCATCCTGGAAGGGTATTCACACGGGATGATACAAAGTGATCATATATCTAAAACAAAGGGTTATGCAGACTACTAGAGACATACACAACCACCTGGAGAGGCTGTGATACAGTTGAAATAAAGCAAGCGTCCAGATGCTGCATAGCAATTTGTGTAGGACCAGTATCTAATACAGAAAACAGAGACCTGCAAGAAGTGTAATCATGGTCATTCAAAAGTTGAAAGGTGAAAATGGTCTATTAAAAAAAGTCTACTATACACCCAGATGTGCTGGCAGCTTCGGAAGGGCTGAAAATTTATATCAATGCGTGAAGCAGTATGGTATAAGACGTACGGCGGTTAACCAATGGTTATCAGCGCAGGATCCCTACACACTGCACAAACCTGCATGCCTAAACTTTAAAAGAAATAAAATCTGTGTTTCAGATATAGATGTACAATGGCAAGCTGATCTAGTATCAATGACTGATTTTGGTAGATACAACTCTGGTGTAAAATACATTCTTACAGTTATAGATGTGTTATCCAAATATGCCTGGGCTGTTGCTCCGTATAATAAAACTGGTATAAGTGTTGCAAAGGCATTTGAAGATATTTTTGTTGATGGTCAAACCCCCCAAAAATTACAGACCGATCGTGGTAAAGAATTCTTGAATAAAAAAAGCATTATTTAAAAAATATAATATAAAAGATTTTGTAACAAACAACAAGGTTAAGGCTGCTATAGTGGAACGTTTCAATAGGACATTAAAAAGTAAAATGTGGCGTTATTTTACGGCTAACAACACCTATCGCTATGTAGATGTGCTACAAGATCTTATTTATAGTTATAATCATAACATACATCGTACAATTCACACACGACCGGTAGATGTGACACGGAGAAATTCATTAAGCATTTGGAGAACCATTTACTCAGGCTACTTTAAAATACAAAAGACATCACCAATTATCAAGCCTGGTGATCACGTGAGATCTTCATAGTCGCTGGAGTAAGCAGTAGAGGGGTAAGGCTCGTCTACAAACTAAAGGACTGCAGTGGTGAGTCTATCGAATGTACATTCTATGCGGAAGAAATACAGAAGGTGCCTGAAAATTACAATCGTGTGTACAGAGTTGAAAAAGTTTTAAAGAAAAAAACGGTTGGAGGTAGAATCCTCTGCCTTGTCAAGTGGTTAGGCTACCCGGCAAAATTCAACAGTTGGATTGAGAAAAAGAATTTAAAGGACAACTCCACCCTCATAAGAACATCTTTTAGAAAGAATGGCCTCTTTAAAATATGTTGATATATCATAGTTTGTCCTATGAATTCATTACTGTATGCCTGCTATGCTTCTGGATGCCTCATGGAAACTGAGCAATTTAGAAACCTGTACTGAGCAGGTACTGAGCCTGGGCATGCTCAGAAGAGGCAGCTAGGGGATTAACATGGCTGTGATGTTAACGGTCAAATCCATAACTGACAGTTACTAACTGGAATAACCAGGAAGTAGAAACAGGGGAAACAGGACATTGTGCAGGATTTCAGGTTAGACTTGTATATTTCAGATTTCAAACTATTACCGTTTAGGGTTTTGGGGGGTGATTTACCTGTATGTAGGTTTTCATTTTAGGGCTGGACTTGCCCTTTAAAAGCTGTCTGAATAACAACAATTATGGAGGATGGTGCATTTTATATAATGCTGCCTAGCAAAGCATCACATAGTACATATCCTAATAATGAGATCTCTAACTACACTATAAAACTATCCAAGCTGGTTATTCTCAAAGGGGAGTGGGAAGTTGCCTTAGCCGAGATACAGTACCCACATACACCTTTGAAGAACATGAAGGGGTTATATATATCGGAATTCCCGGAGGAATTAAAGAAATGCGAATTAAACCCGGATTGTACAGTAGCATCAAGGATTTAGTAAAGGCTGTAAATGATAAAATTGAAAGTTATAAGACACCGGTTTTTGATGTTAAGTTAAAATACAATGAATATGAACGTATAGTGACTGTTAAAGGAAAAATAGTTTCTTAGCCAGTGATAAACTAACACGTATTCTAGGTATTGACAGTAACAATATACGGGGTCCTATTACAGGCCATTTATGCGCTGATATAAGAGCCGGATTTTACACGCTTTTTGTTTATACCAACGTTATCAGCCCCCAGAGAATTGGTGATTACTACACCCCTCTACTGTACCTGTTACGGGGTTCAACAACGAGATAATCACGCAGCACTACACTAAACCCGACTACATACCTGTTAGTAAACATCATTTTGACCACATCACCATAGAGATAAAGGACGATCAGAACAAAAACGTGTCATTTAAATTGTTAAAGCGATTGTTAAACTACATTTTAGACCGCGGAGAGTCGTCTACTACTAACTTAATATGGTAGCCGTAAAAAAACGACAGCGATCCGCACATGTACACGGCTTATTATACATCACAAGAGGGTTACGGGTTATCCGGTTTTCACAGAACATCACAGCAGTACGGTCGTGGGTTTAGGCGGCGTTTTTCGAGCCCTGTTTCGTAAAGCCGTACCCCTATTTAAACCCGGACTAGAAATCATAAAGCCCCATGTTAAAAACAGCGGCAAAAAACATAGCGAGGGACGTCGTGGGTCATGTTTCATCAGCATTAGTGAACAAAACTGCTAATGATGGGCAGGGAGGCTCCGGTTTAGTCTACATGGGAAAAAACACACCCACCAAAAAACGTAAGTGGCGGGCATCGTCACATCCGCCGTGGATGTCACAAATACTGAAGAAAGCTAACTTCAAAAACAGAAAGAAGCACATATTTTAACTAACATACAAACCGTCTGTACCGTTATAGCGTTTATACACACGTCGTCAGAGGAATGTGCCAAATCTGAGCTTGATCTTTTTGCTATTCAACCCACACAGACTAGTATTGAAAAAAGCCTATACGTTGAAGTTCAACCCTTAGCAGCTTTCTCTGAAACATCGCCGTTAGAGTTTTACATATCGGGCAGTGGAGAACACTACTTGGATCTCAACGATACTTTACTACCGTATATACTTGAGTATAAACCGAGTTTTGCAGGCTGTAAAATCAACCTGAAAACTTGACCTCGGTTTATACTCGAGTCACTACTTACTTTACCACTACGGCAGCCGCACGATCATTCCCTGTACTGGCGCGCTGGCCGACGTCACTGCCCGGCGCCAAGCCCGGCACCAATTAGTGACGTCAGCCGGCGTGCCAGTACAGGAAATGAGCGCACGGCTGCCGGAATGCTTACCTGATTGTGTCTGCGGGTATGCTAATCTTCAATGCTGGTCCTGTTGGGACTTGTGCCTACAAGTCCCAACAGGAAGCCCCAAGTTACTGGATGGAGGAGAGCCCACAGGTACAAACTGAACTGGGTGGGAGGGTGAGGGTGGCATTCAAGATGTTTGGTAACTACAACTCCCAGCATGCTTTATTAGCTGGGAGTTGTAGTTTCCAAACATCTTGAATGCCAAGTTTCTACCCTCGGTTTATACTCGAGTCAACAACTTATTAGATTTTTTAGGTGAAATTTGGTACCTCGGTTTATACTCAGGTCGGTTTATACTCGAGTATATACGGTATACGTAGCCTGTAAAATTGTCAAGAATGATAATACTGCGATACCTGATGGAGCACGTGTGAGCTTGGTCTATTACCCTATAGCTATATCTGTTGTATTCAATTAGATCAACTGGACTTGAAGTTTAGTTCTTGAAGACGTTTCGCTAGTCATCCGACTGGCTTTCTCAATTCAGGAGTGTTTTAGTGTTTTACAGAGACACAGAGGGCCGCCCCAATACATGCGTTCTTGATGGGGATAATGCCGGTTTTTCGAAACGCGCACAATTTGCCAATCGGGGGAGAACCATGGAGCTTCTAGGCTTGCTGCACAGCGATATATTTTCACAAGATAAACTTATGCTAAATGGTGTAGACCTGAAAAATAAACTGACAAGGAACAAGGATGTATTCTGTATAATGTCTGCGGGAAAAGCAAGACAGGAGGAAGAACATGGTCATCCCATATGTAGCAGGGGTCTCCGAGAAATTAAGAAGAATTTTCAAAAAACATCGTATCCCTGTCTGCTTTAAACCGAACACCACACTGAGGCAGCAATTGGTACATCCGAAAGACCCAATACCTAAACACAAGAAAAGCGACATCATATATGCAGTGCAGTGCAGTGAAGAATGCTCTGATTTGTATGTGGGGGAGACCAAACAGCAACTGCATCAACGTATGGCCCAGCACAGAAGAGCCAATTCCTCGGGTCAGGACTCAGCCGTGTACCTGCATCTTAAGGATAAAGGACATACCTTTGAAGATTGTAATGTTAACATACTGGCGAAGGAACGTGACTGGTTCAAGAGAGGTGTTAAGGAGGCCATTTATGTGAAAATAAAGAAACCAAGCCTAAATAGAGGTGGGGGGGTTCAACACCAACTGTCTGCCATGTACAATGCTGTTTTAACACCTTACCCTGGGCGTTCCTACAACACCTCTTAGCCACTATCCAATCACACCCTTAACACCTGGCTGTGATATGCTAATTGGGATTTTCCAGGGTACATAATTGCCACAGATTCTTGTACAAGTCATTCTGAATTGAGAAAGCCAGTCGGATGACTAGCGAAACGTCTTCAAGAACTACATTTCAAGTCCAGTTGATCTAATTGAATACAACAGATAATATAAAGTGCAGATATTAAATGCATCACTGTTTGTGAAACGGGTGCAGGTATCCCCACCAGTGCGACTTGGACATGCCCAGGTATTATTGACCTGCAATGCCAAGTACATTATTGACCGTGTAAGCATGAAAGTCTTTAGTATCCCTGCAGGAAGCCGCGTCTGCAACCAGGAGAATCTTTTTTTGGGGCAGCTTCCAAAATTGGTGATCATAGGTTTTGTGGATAATGAAGCCTTTTCGGGGTGTTACGATAGAAACCCCTTAAACTTTCAGCATTACAGGGTGAGTTTTACAGCTCTGTACCTTGATGGCGTACAGGTTCCTGCTAAACCATACCAGCCTGATTTGGGTAATGGCAATGCAGTTAGAGAATACATGTCCCTGGTGCAATTAGAAGCTAAAAAGAATGCAGACTCTGGATTTCTAATAGACAGAGAATCCTTTCTTCACGGATATACACTTTTTGCATTTGATTTAACACCCGATCAAGAAAGTGGAGGACATTTTTCTCTGATCCGTAATGGGAACCTAAGGGCTGAAATTAGGTTTGCAAGGGCTTTAGACAGGACTGTTAATATGATAGTGTATGGGGTGTTTGACAACATTATTGAAATAAACCAACGTCGCGAGGTGAAATGGATTCAAAAAACTTACAAAAACCAGTGGAGATACCCTTTAATGATTTTGTTGTCAACATTTTGTTGGAAACTACTTCCAATGAAACACGCGAAATATCCAGGAATTTGATTCCTTTTCTGCCTCCAATGTTACCTTTCACCTCCTCTCCTCATGTCCTGTCCCGCTATCCATCCGAATTAGTGGAAAACCCACAGTACCTGATTATCCTTTTAGAGCAGGTTTTAAGCTAATTTTGCGGTGGCAGCGCTATTTAATTTTAACACCTGTTGAATGGGGCTAAAAAACACAAGTCTTACCTGACAGGGATCCCATGATGCTGTAAGTCTTGCAATGGGGCTTACTGCATCACAGGATTGTGGTCAGGTAATTAACGTTTAAGAATACATAATATCACCCACTTAGAAACCACTTTCCCTCATTCTTTGTTCAGCCCTTTCCAGAGCTGTGTCTTAAAACAGTGAGCCATGAGCTACTGTTAATAGCATTCACCCTGTTATGTTGGGTTATAGGACACTGCCTTGCTATTCCAGAGGGCTTGGATATGCAAAGGGAGTAGGTGATTGACAGTTCTTTGCAGAATGGGTGTCCCCTGCACCCTTGCATTAGTAAAACTTCAAAAACTGAAAAAGAGATTCAGAAAAGAGAGAAAAATTTTAGATTTAAGGTTTGTGGCAATTAATACTTTATTTATTTATTTAGTTGGAAAATTACTTAGCTCAGTTTACATGCCATTTAAGAATTTAAATTATGACCTAAAAGTATTAGAAGAAGACTTCCCTGTCTGATCGTTGTACCTGTTCTTTGTTTAGTCTAGTCCATTCTTACTTTCTGTTCTGTCACTGACAAAATGATTCCCGTGGGTGCTAGTCACTGCCTGAGCCAGAAAAGAGTTATTATTGGCGAGATAAAGAAGAGGGCATTAAAAAATTTCCTGCAGGCAGTAACTATGAAACAAGGGAAATATTAGAAGCAGAAGTATGAAGGATAAGGGTAGGCTTCTTCTAACTCTTTTAATCTATTTAATAATTTACAGCATATATCGTAAAACTGCTTTAAAAGGCAACTGATATAGTTCTATAACCTACCGCTGTAGTGGATTTCTATGGGAGGAACTGTAAGATTATAGCCTTATAATCTTACATTTCCAGCAAGAGAAGGAAACCAGAAGCCACAAAGGAGTAGGTTATAATAAATAATGCACCCCAACTGTAAATTAAAAGGATATTAGAAGTCACCTTGAAGTTCTGTGCCCTGTATGAAAGGTACTCGTCCTGCCGTCTCGTGATTTTATATGATCACGGAATTCCTCTGTGACTTTTAATATCCTTATGATTTACAGTTTGGGGTGCATTATCCACTATATAATCACCAGTTTCTGGTCTATGTAATTGACAGGTGGTCACCCAGGGTCCCTAATATAGTTGATAATAATGTATAATTATGCCCTAATCAGATATATCTAATTAATGGCCAAAGAGTTAAAATGGTTAGGAATACAAGGCTTTAGAGGTATTGGACTACAGGCTTTAGGGTATTGACTAAAGGCTCTAGAGGTGTAGGACTACCAGGCTCTAAAGCTATTGTTTAGAACCAAAGTTAATGGAGGAGATCTGGGAATAGGGTAATCTGGGGAAATCTGGTACAGGATAGGGAGTACAAGGTTTAAGTGAAGGGGTTAAGTTATAGGTTCTACGTCCTCCTTCATGAAAAACACTATAGTGCTGGGAGGGGACACAATACCTCTTCTGATAGGTCTCTTTGTTTCCATGAATGTACGCCCAACATATGTTATGGATTAGGTAACATTCCACAGTGTGATGTCATTTTGCCTATATAAACCAGTGAACAGGTCTCTGTAAGGGGCGTACTGACATACACAGGATCTGTCAGTAGTCTCTGCATATGCAATAAAGGACCTCCTTCTTTTATCAATTTGGTCTCTAGATGTGACATCAATGCCAGGGTGACAAACAGGTACCCTGTATGGACTGACATTCAGATGGAGGCACTGCTGAGATATTTCTCTTTAAGGATGGTACAGTCCAGCAAAGGATCTGAGCGGAGAGATGATGGGAATGAAAGGTGGGCAAATTTTCACAATGCATTGGTAACACCATTTTTTGTGTGGTTTTATTTCGACTTTGTCTATCAAAATCAATCCCTATCGGTCTGAGAGTCTTTGCTGGAATGTCATCCTCAGTCAGGTGATGTCTCTCTAGAGTTTATGTTGTAATTTTTATCTGTCTTAATACTAACAAACTTGTGTGACTGGAGTGTGAATTGTTTGTCTGGTAATACTCATGTTTTATGTTTCATGCAATGGCCAATAGTGAGAATAATTCTGTTAGATTTAATTGTAATTGTCAACCTAAGACTGTCTTACCTTCTCTCCTGGCTCCTGTGTGTTCTATTGAAGAACGGAAGGTAAGGCACAGCTCCTTACCTCCCGTTCTTCAATAGAAATGGATTCAAAAAAACTTACAAAACCAGTGGAGATACCCTTTAATGATTTGTTGTCAACCATTTGTTGAAACTACTTCCAATGAAACACGCGAAATACAGGAATTGATTCCTTTTCTGCCTCCAATGTTACCTTCACCTCCTCTCTCATGTCCTGGTCCCGCTATCCATCCGAATTAGTGGAAAACCCACAGTACCTGATTATCCTTTAGAGCAGGTTTTAAGCTAATTTTGCGGTGGCAGCGCTATTTAATTTTAACACCTTGAATGGGGCAAAAAACACAAGTCTTACCTGACAGGATCCCATGATGCTGTAAGTCTTGCAATGGGGTTACTGCATCACAGGATTGTGGTCAGGTAATAACGTTAAGAATACATAATATCACCCACATTAGAAACCACTTTCCCTCATTCTTTGTTCAGCCCTTTCCAGAGCTGTGTCTTAAAACAGTGAGCCATGAGCTACTGTTAATAGCATTCACCCTGTTATGTGGTTATAGGACATGCCTTGCTATTCCAGAGGGCTTGGATATGCAAAGGGAGTAGTGAGTGATTGACAGTTCTTTGCAGAATGGGTGTCCCTGCACCCTTGCATTAGTAAAACTTCAAAAACTGAAAAAGAGATTCAGAAAAGAGAGAAAAATTTTAGATTTAGGTTTGTGGCAATTAATACTTTATTTATTTATTGTTGGAAAAACTTAGCTCAGTTTACATGCCATTTAAGAATTTAAATATGACCTAAAGTATTAGAAGAAGACTTCCCTGTCTGATCGTTTGTACCTGTCTTTGTTTAGTCTAGTCCATTCTTACTTTCTGTTCTGTCACTGACAAAATGATTCCCGTGGGTGCTAGTCATGCCTGAGCCAGAAAAGAGTTATTATTGGCGAGATAAAGAAGAGGCATAAAAAATTTCCTGCCGGCAGTAGTAACTATGAAAAAAGGGAAATATTAGAACGAAAGTATGAAGGATAAGGGTAGGCTTCTTCTAACTCTTTAATCTATAATAATTTACAGCATATATCGTAAAACTGCTTTAAGGCAACTGATATAGTCTATAACCACCGCTGTATGTAGTGGATTCTATGGAGGAAACTGTAAGATTATAGCCTTATAATCTTACATTTCCAGCAAGAGAAGGAAACCAGAAGCCACAAAGGAGTAGGTTATAATAAATAATGCACCCCAACTGTAAATTAAAAGGATATTAGAAGTCACCTTGAAGTTCTGTGCCCTGTATGAAAGGTACTCGTCCTGCCGTCTCGTGATTTTATATGATCACGGAATTCCTCTGTGACTTTTAATATCCTTATGATTACAGTTTGGGGTGCATATCACTATATAATCACCAGTTTCTGGTCTATGTAATTGACAGGTGGTCACCCAGGGTCCCTAATATAGTTGATAATAATGTATAATTATGCCCTAATCAGATAACTAATTAATGGCCAAAGAGTTAAATGGTTAGGAATACAAGGCTTTAGAGTATTGGACTACAAGGTTTAGAGGTATTGGACTATAAGGCTCTAGAGGTGTAGGACTACCAGGCTCTAAAGCTATTGTTTAGAACCAAGTTTAAATGGAGGAGATCTGGGAACTAAGGGTATTCTGGGGAAATCTGGATACAAGGAATATGGGAGACAAGGTTTAAGTGAAGGGGTTAAAGTTATAGGTCTACGTCTCCTAATGAAAAACACATATAGTGCTGGGGAGGGACACAATACCTCTTCTGATAGGTCTCTTTGTTTCCATGAATGTACGCCCAACATATGTTATGGATTAGGTAACATTCCACAGTGTGATGTCATTTTGCCTATATAAACCAGTGAACAGGTCTCTGTAAGGGGGGCTACTGACATACACAGGATCTGTCAGTAGTCTCTGCATATGCAATAAAGGACCTCCTTCTTTATCAATTTGGTCTCTAGATGTGACATCAATGCCAGGGTGACAAACAGGTACCCTGTATGGACTGACATTCAGATGGAGGCACTGCTGAGATTTTCTCTTTAAGGATGGTACAGTCCAGCAAAGGATCTGAGCGGAGAGATGAGGAATGAAAGGTGGGCAAATTTTCACAATGCATTGGTAACACCATTTTTGTGTGGTTTTATTCGACTTTGTCTATCAAAATCAATCCCTATCGGTCTGAGAGTCTTGCTGGAATGTCATCCTCAGTCAGGTGATGTTCTCTAGAGTTTATGTTGTAATTTTTATTGTCTTAATACTAACAAACTTGTGTGACTGGAGTGTGAATTGTTTGTTGTAATACTCATGTTTTATGTTTCATGCAATGGCCAATAGTGAGAATAATTTGTTAGATTTAATTGTAATTGTCAACCTAAGACTGTGTATTGTTGTGAAATGTTCAGGAACGTTATGATAATGTTTGTGTAGATTGTGTAGATTTTGAAGTCGTTGTTGGAAGGAAAGGGTGTAATTTTTAAAAGTCTGAAGTAGAGCACGAACCATAATTTGTTACAGCTGTGTAGGAGAATTCAAGATAACCTAATTGTATCCAGATGGACAGTCTTTTCATTCACAGATGAATGAGGGGAAATAGTTCTATTTTCAATCTACTAACATTGCAAATATTCAAACAAGGGAAGACTTGTATTAGAAAATTGTTATATATACTTTGCTGTGGGAAAGCCAATGTATGCTCTATAATGCTATGGGGAAAGTGTTATTGTGTTCTGATAATGCTGTTAAACATTCAGTGTACAGGGGGTTAACACAGCCACTGCTTAAATCACACTACACCCATGTGAATGGAATCAAAACAAGTGAAATTATCTGTTACTTTGGGTTTATTCTTGGTAACTGCAATCTATTTCAAACTCACTATTTTTATGACTCTTATATGTGATGTGAGGGAAAAAAAAAAAAAAAAAAATTAATCACTGATAAATCTCCAACACGGATGAAGGTGTTGAGAGATGTGTATAGGGTCTTTTCACTCGAAAATTAAAAATTGTGCTGGCGAGCACCCAATTTCAGAGGTCTATACATAAGTACTCTTCTGAATAGAGGGCATATAGCTCTCTGGACATACGGGGAAAGGACTTGCATGAGGAGTGATACACGGAATAATTCCCAATAGTCACAATTTAAGATGGGGAATATAGTTAGTATAGTATCAGGAAACATGTAACCCTGCGGCAGTAATGGCTGAAAAATATGGGGAATGGACTGAGTCCCATACCAAGTGGAGTGAGATGACCAGGTTGGCAGGTGAAACCCTATATTCTATATCATTACAGGGAACATTTGATCTGTTCAGATGGTACACTTAGACAGTAAATATATAGACTGTCAATAGAGACACACACAGCACAATAGTACACAGACACAGCGCACTCTCCCTTTAGAATAAGAAACACATGGCCATATGTTTGTTAAGCTAGAATGAAATCCTACACCACGTAAATTGACGGGCTATCGCCGTAATACACAACGTTGTTAAACAGTACATTAATGTTGGTAACATGGATGATTTAATGAAACAGTTAAAATTTCAGTGGGATCATATCATTATTACAGAGGACAATAAGTGCACGATTCTCCCCTGTAATAAAGAAACCACATAACCCCCTTAAAAAGAAACAAGGTTTGGGATGAGGGAACCAGATGGTTTAGATAACAGCCGTTACATGCTTATTAAATCAAAGACCAAGTAAATATGGGTTAGGTTGACAATGTAAAATTATAATATGTCTAATGAAGGTATTGACTTATCTGTAGGTTCTATCTTCATTACCCCGGAATTAACAGATTAGAAATAAATTATAGATTTTTTTGATTGGAAATGTAGTAAACATCTAGTTGAATAGTGTGTGGTAGAATGCAAGTTGGATTCAAATGAGTTCCAGATGTGTATGTTTGAAAAAAAGAAAAGAAAAAAGAGAAAAAGGAATTTTGTCAGTGTCAGCAAAGCAGCTGATCTGCTTCTTTAATTAAACACCTGGTTCAACAAGTGAATACAAAATCAAAAAATAATTTTAGAATGGGACGTTAATGGTTTTAGATGGAATCTGTGTTGTTAATGGAAGTGGGGAAAATGTATATGAAAATGGAAAGTTTACAGAAAGTAATGTGTATCTAATTACATAGAAGGAGGAACCTTGGAAGAAAGAGTTATAATTAAAAGTATGTGAACATAGAAAGTATAGGATTTGTGTGGTGATGAATTATATGTTTTTAAGTTGGAAAACTGATAGTTACATTTTATCTTCCCTTACAGGGAGTAGAAAGTGCATTTTAGGTTTGGTCTGTGGTTAGACTGTGATGGACTTAAGAATAAAGCAGAATATGTAATGTAAAACTACCGACTCAACTAAACCTTCCAATTGTTTTGAGCTGTTTTAGGAAATACAGGGAACGTTCTTTGCCAGGAGACCCCATCTGGGTGACGAGTGGTGGCATACGAGAACTACACCTGGATCCAGTTATTCAAGGAGCTCTCATCTGTGTTAAAGTGGTAGCGGCAGCAGCTCTCCTCTCTGAAAAGGTAGCAGTTATTCGCATAGGGTAACCACTACATGTATATGCTTCACATGCAGCAGCAGCAGAATCATTCAATGTGCGCAGACACAGCATATTCCTCAGCACGCCTAGGCAAGTATGAGTCTATCCTATTAGAGTCTGGGGAAGTAGAGGTTAAACGCTGCACAGTCCTCAATCCAGCCACCTTCCTCCTGCCAGAGGACGGTGATGCCAAGACGGTGTTAGAGGACCATGATTGTCTACAACTGATGGAGCAAGAGACTAGCCAATTGTCTCCGGTAAGTGAGGAGCCGCTGCAAGCCCTTGACCTTACTTTATTTATAGATGGTTCCAGGTTATATGTAGATGGAGCTCCACGCACCTCCTATGCCATCATATCGTTAACAGCTGAAGGTTTCACTACATTAGATGCTGGCCGATTGCCACCTTCCTACTCAGCACAGCAGGAGGAATTGGTCACATTGGGTAAGGCTTGTGTACACGCTTCAGGTAAGGCTGCTAACATTAACACTGACAGCATGTATGTATATGGAATTGGGTAGAAGAAAAACTTATTCAAGAAGGTCTCCTTGCCAATAAAGGTGGTCATCTCGAAAGTTAAAGGCACAAGACTCAGTCCCTATGAGATCTTATTGGCTATAAGCCATAGACAGGGTTACACTATCCTCATCAGATAGAGGCAATGCACTATGATCTGTGTTCTTATGTTATTACGTAAGAAGGAGCTTACTACAGGTATCTTCATGTACATGACAGTTTACCAGATGTAGAGAACCAACAACATCCTGTAAAGCCAGGAGACTGGGTGATGGTCAGAGTGTTCCCAAAGCGTTCCCTTGGCCCACAATTCGAAGGTCCATACCAAGTGCTACTTACAACTACGATGGCAGTAAAACTAGAGGGAAAGCCAACATGGCTCCATGTCAGCCACTGCAAACAGCGTCTCATACAATACCCAGATCGTGTACAACCTACCGTTATAATGCTAAGTTTATGCTTCTTATCATTTATCTTGTTTGCCTGTCAAGTTAGTCATGTGCTGGGTGGTGAATCCGACCTGTACATCACTAACATATATCTGTATACATCACCGTCAGAAGCTTCTGTCCTTCCACAAATAATAAATAACGAAACTAACACTATAAAGCAACATGTCTCTAATATCACCATGCTAACTGTACAGTACAGACTTTACACAGCCACTTACTATAAGGGGAAGCTATGAAAAAGAAGATCCAGTTTTCCCATTATCATGGGAACAGGATCTTAGGGGGGGGGGGGAATAAATACAGGGAGAATACATACATGGAGAATACATACAGGGACATGGAAGTTTACAATAGATTATGTACATATCTCCACAGTCAAATGGGACAAACATTCTATAAGGAAACTAATTTCTACAGAAGGGACGTCTTTACAGATAGCAGGATAGGCGTATGAACTATCAGTGTGTTTAAAATTCTCTCATGATAACAGTCAACCCACACCAGAATATAATATAATACAGTACATACACTTCCACAGAAGGGTTAAATCATACAAATCAGCATGACATAGTGAAAAGGGAGCTCTCAGTGATGCAGATAAAGCGTGGAGTGATTTCCACCATGGACAGGTGGGGGATAGAATTTGCTAACGGAATGAATAAATATGCTGAAATAATGGATGGGATTGTAATGAAACTACCAGTGCTATACGTTATTAATGATGAACTTTCACAGGTCAGAAAAGTAGCCTTACAGAACAGAACGGCATGGACTAATCTCACAGCTCAAGGAAGTGTGTTGTGCCCTTATTGGTGTGGAAAGTTGCACTTGGATTGAGGATTCCCATGACCCAGTACTACCTCACCTTGCTAAAGTGGACAGTTTACAACAAAAAGCAAGAGACATTTCTAAAGAACTGATGGAATCCTTTCAAGTGGCTCGGCAACATTGGATCTTGGCTCCACAATGTTTTTGGCAATTTTGTGACTTTCTTACTGACCGTTGTTATTGTGATTATTTTGATTGTCATAATGGCTAAAATACTTGTTAAATGCTGTATGAATATGGAGTCAAAGATGATCAACACACACACCTACTGACAGTTTAAATCTAATAATGGAGTATATCTTTTAACCATGATAATTTCTTGACAGATAGATATACATAAAAATTAACACATTCTATGCCTAAATATAAAGGCAAAAAAATAAAATGGTACATATATTGGGTTGTACAGGGATACCATTAGGGACCCATTATACAATAGGAAGTGTTTATTATTTACTAAGGTTACCTTGTACATAAAAGGTAACATCTCACCTCTTATAATCATTTAACTAAGAGAGGGACAGGACAGATGAATGTGAGGCAGGGAATGGAAGGTGATTTTCCCAAATCCAGTTCCTTCCTGTCACATGTGCACCACAAGGGTGGACAATGTTACAAAGTACCTGCCAGGGGATCACAGTCATTGAATAGGTGGGTGATGGTTGTGATCGTAAATCACGATCAAGAGGGGGAGTGACAGGTGGTCACCCAGGGTCCCTAATATAGTTGATAATAATGTATAATTATGCCCTAATCATATATATCTAATTAATGGCCAAAGAGTTAAAATGGTTAGGACTACAAGGCTTTAGAGGTATTGGACTACAAGGCTTTAGAGGTATTGGACTATAAGGTGGCTTAGAGGTGTAGGACTACCAGGCTCTAAAGCTATTGTTTAGAACCAAAGTTTAAACGGAGGAGATCTGGGAAACTAAGGGTATTCTGGGGAAATCTGGATACAAGGAATATGGGAGTACAAGGTTTAGTGAAGGGGTTAAAGTTATAGGTTCTACATCTCCTTAATGAAAAACACATATAGTGCTGGGAGGGGACACAATACCTCTTCTGATAGGGTCTCTTGTTTCCATGAATGTACGCCCACATATGTTATTGATAGGTAGGTACATTCCACAGTGTGATGTCATTTTGCCTATATAAACCAGTGAACAGGTCTCTGTAAGGGGGGCTACTGACATACACAGGATCTGTCAGTAGTCTCTGCATATGCAATAAAGGACCTCCTTCTTTTATCAATTTGGTCTCTAGATGTGACATCAATGCCAGGGTGACAAACAGGTACCCTGGTCGGACTGACTACCAGTAATACATTTATTAACACTTTACCTTTGCGCATCAAAGTGCCTTTATTTTGGTTGAAATGTTCATCTACCAAAAGACTGCTATCACACATCTTGTTTTCCTTCATAGTGTTGAACGTAGAATGTTTCACAACTGAATCGATTTCTTCATCGTTTAATTCCTTTCCCAGGAACTTGCAGATTCTCACCACACTGCCACGTAAATCCTGGAGGACATGATATTAGATGACGAATAAACATGACTGCCTTGTACTGTACAGTATTAGGCTTTCTAGATCCTGTGATGAATGGGGGACACCGGGAACTATAGATTATTTGCAGAGCAACGGTATTTATACTACACTTTTAATGGCACTGCTATTAAGTATCCACATTTTTAACTTTTTAGAATATGCAAATAGTTATATTCTCATTATCAACTTTCCTACAAACCAATGGGATCATTTTATACCAATAGTATTTGTTTGTTTGTAAAACATCCAGAAACTCTGTATTTTAATAAAACAAAATGAAACTTCTACTTTTTGGTCCTACTGTATCTACATTTCTCATACCAAGCTTTTCCCTTATCCTCTAATAGGGACCCTGGGTCTAGTCTCCATGAATATGTTTCATCACACAAACTACTTCCTAAATGTTATTTCATTCAATATTAAGTTATTTGTCTGATCCTTTCATTCCTTTTCTATGTCCCATTTGTTGTGGAGGGAGTAAATACATTTCCAAATGGTATTTCTCTTTAAAATAAATAACAAAACAAAAAGTTATATTTTTTTTAAATTACTAAATTGGTTTTAAAGGGCATCTATGCCGAAAAATAGGTTATTTTAAATTGACCATAACTGGGAACTATAATTCTTCCCAACCACCACTGTAATCATTTTTTTGTTGATCTGTCCCCTATTTCTTTAGATATCAATCTAAAACCTCTTATATGTCAGCTGTCAATCAAGTTCCTTGCTCTCAAAAACTATTTTCTGTAAATAGTTTTACTGTAGCTGGAATGGTGTCAGAGTTTGGACAGTTGGAATGTGTATACTGTTTGCTGTCAAAAGTTGTTTGTGGGGGAAAAAGTCAGGTCGGATGTAAGTGGGAGTGGTTACAAAGAGAGGGGAGGGGGGATACTGCTCCTAACGAAAAGTGTTCTGGATTGAAAGCATGCAGCAACACACGCAAATCAGTGCTACTTACATGCATTCAATTATAGATTAAGATGAGGCAAAGTATTTTTTTTAGTAAAGTGTCCCTTTAAGTTTAATTAACAATTTTCTACTTTAGAACAAAGTCATACAGGAAAAAAAATAGATATAAGGCCTTCCACTTTTAGTCACAGTGGTGGATGTGTTTCTATATCATTAACATCTTTATTACTAACCCTGCCAAAAAAAGATAAAAAGGAACTGGTGATTTTCTTTCCACCAGTGGTTCCATGGAAAATTTGACCCAGGCTGGGGACAGCACTAGTGGCACCCTGCCAAGAAAACAAGACACTTTTTGCACTGCCCCAAAGCCACCCATTCCCCAACAAACTCCTCCCATGACACACCCAGGCCCTTTACTGCCTTGTGCACTTGGCCGACCCACAGTAATGTGTGCATTGTGTGTTTGTATTATCAGCCATTCCAAGTGGCCTATTGGCAACTTACCTCTGGAATGGTTTATATATATATATATATATATATATATATATATATATAATATTATATCAATAGAAAAGACTGGCACACACTCCCTCAATTCAAATGCCAGGGTGCTCCCGAGGGATCCAATAATACAAAATGCACAGTGAATCAGGGCACTCCTTGTCTTATAAACAAGTGGGTTTATTCACTACACAACAATGGCAACGTTTCGGTCCCTGGTCTTGGAACTTTATCAAGCCTACACACAGTTACACGTGCAATATTCTTATAGAGGTAATAGTGATACACACCCTGTGACTATTTCCTGTGGGAGGAGTCAACAATAACAGAGTTGAACCAACATACAAAGTATACCCCATAAAACATCACCAGTGTTATAAATATAATCTCGTGGTTTAGATATATGTTTTAGAGCTGTTTAACCACGAGATTCACTGTGCATTTTATATATATATATATATATATATATATATATATATATATATATATATATATATAGTCCTTCCAAAGATTAGAGCACTAGTGGGTCTTCACAAACAAAACACTTTATTGATACATCTACGCGTTTCATCTGACTCAAGCAGCCGTCCTCAGGATGTTCCTACATCCTGAGGACGGCTGCTTGAGTCAACTGAAACGCATAGATGTATCAATAAAGTGTTTTGTTTGTGAAGACCCACGAGTGCTCTAATCTTTGGAAGGACTGTACATAGCTGTACACACAGCTTAGGAAAAATATGGAAGGTGGCACACCAATGCGTAAAGTATAACGTCTTTATTGAACCATCAAACAAACAACGTTTCATGGGGTTCCACCCCGTCATTACCTGATGTAGGGGGTCGAACCCCCCAAAAAGTTGTTTATTTGATGGTTCAATAAAGACGTTATACTTTAAGCATTGGTGTGCCACCTTCCATATTGTGCTGGACCTGATGTGAACTCCCTGTAAATGGTATGCTTGAACTAGAATCCCTCTAATGTAGAAGAGCAATCTATATCATCTTTAATGTCACTTCCCTTCATAATTATAAGACACTAATTGAATAACATTTAATGGAGTCTAAAATTAATTAATTGTGCTACATTAGGATTTAGGCAACATCTCAAATAAATGTATGAGAAACGTATTGCATTACTTACAACCCATTGTGTGTGTGTTGCATTTTAATCCATATGCATATCATTGGAACATGTATGATATGCAGGAAAAATGGTGAACATGTGCGTTCCAATAATGGATCGGAATACCACGCACGCAGAGGGGCCAGTCGGATCCTATAGCACTGATAATGGGAATCAAAACACAATTGGGTGGCCTAAACCACAGAAGCCTGATAAATAATGAAGCAATGCAGTAAATAATTTACCGAAAAGGGGACTTAATGGACCGTGCTGCCCTCCCTTAGATATCACACAGCAAAGATGAGTGCTAAAAGACTGCCTCATAGCTTGGTGGGTGGGTGGAGGAGTGTTTTCTCGCATGCTAGCTTTGAGTGACAGTTACAGGCAGACAGAATTGTTACGCCCCCTTCACAACATGGCTAATTGAAGGCAGAGAGAGGCTCAAATCAGGAAAATAATGTATGGGGAGGGCTGCATTCCTTTACTCTTTCTAAAGCAATTTTTAAAAAAATGCATTGAGGCAAAACTATTATCCTTTAATGGACACAAAGAATAAAACTAGACACAAATTTCAATTGTTTGCATAATTATTCTATATAATCTAATGCCGCTTTACTTTCTTTTCTTGACATTAGATTACACTAAATTGTGATATTAAAATATCTCTTTCATTTTTCGCACCGTCCTTACAGGTTATGTCCACCTCTAATAAAAAATGTAAGTATGTTTCTCAGGGCCCCCCAAAACCTGGGTTTCATTTTGCTTAAAATGTTTAATAATGTTTCCAGACAGAGATATAATACTTACAATCCCCACAATCCACCGCTGCGGCTTCCTCTCCAATCACGAGTGGTAGCAGTGGAGGCTCGTCCGGTAATGGCAGTCAGCCATTTACCAGATTCACCAGAATTTAACAGATTTACCAGATTTAACATTCACTTTACGAGATTTACCAGAATTGACCAGATTTACCAGATTTACAGAAAGCCACGGTGGTGGATCGTGGAGCTGCAGGTATAATTTCTCTGTCTGGAAACATTATTAAACAGTTTAAGCAAAACGAAACCTAGGGTTTGGGGGTCCCTAAAAGTTTTATTACGGGTGGACATAATAATCATAATAAGTGTACACTGTACCCAAGTGGTTTATTGTTTGTACAGATATTAACTAAATGAAATATAGTTAACAAAATGTCTTAACTAATAGTAATGGCATCATCTTATAGGACAATGTGACTACCGGTATATAGCTACTGTATATAACAGCTTAAAGGACAAATATACTCACCTTTTCCCAGACCCATAACTGCATAGTAGAGATGGTGAACTTACTGAAATCTGCCCTGCTTGCAGATTTGGGGATTTACAAAAAATAAAAAAATTGAAAATCCGCAAGCGGACCAATTATTGTCAATAAATAGCTCAATAAATAGATATAAATAGCAATGGTAACTTGCTGGGAACACGTATAAATGCCCAAAATCTTTTTTAAAAAACACCTTCTAGTACCAGAAAATTTATGTGCTTCCTATTTGGGCATTCTGTGAAATTATATTATTTTTGAAAATTCGAGAAATTTCAAGAATTTTTTTGAAATTTCTAGAAATTTCACAATTTTTTGAAAATTCGGAAAAAACAGAAAAGCGCAGAAATTCGCAAAGTCCAAGTTCTGGCAGATCCTTGAAATTCGATTCAGAACCAGGTTCGGGTCCATCTCTGATGCATAGTACCCAGGGTGAGGTCCTGTATCGCTAAGTCCTCACCTCACCTATGGGTACTTCTGCTGATATTCTAATGCAAAGTTTCCTTTGTCACTCTAGTCCAATCCTCCCCTCTGCCGCTGTCAGTGACAGTTCGCCAGGCAGCCAATTGGAAGACTGCAAATATGTGTGTCTTCCCATTTTCTGCATATCACATGCAATCTAACAATATGCATAGGGATCAAAATGCAATGCACACACAAAATGCACAGAAATGCATTGCAACTTTGCAAGCAATGCAATACTTAATGTTGCCCTAAATGCTAAGGTAGCACAATTAATTAATTTTAGACTCCATTAAAGGTTATTCAATTAGTGTCTTATAATTATGAAGGGAAGTGACATTAAAGATGATATAGATTGCTCTTCTACATTAAAGGGATTCTACTTCACCCCTTGATATACTCTAAAATACTGAAAGGATTAGCTGCAAGCACCGTTAGCACACTGTATGCTGTATGAATTTATTCTGGAAAGAAAAACACAACTAAACATGGATTATATAGAAATTAAGAGATACAGTATGTCACATTTATTCTTCCATAGTCTCACCTGCTGGAGCTCCTCGTAGGTAATGTAAAAAAAATTCTCCTTCCCTGCCATTTGCATCCATCCTTTGACATGGTCAAACCAGGAGCCAAATAAAACTGAAAATTTTTGGAACATTAGTGTTGTCAAATAGAAAAAAATACATATAGAAAGAAAGAAAGCTTCAGCAAACCAACATAGTCAGGGTCTGTGTCCTGAGTAGATATGGCTGAACTTCCTAAATTCGGTTTGTTTTCGAACTTCCGAACTTCTATAAAAGTTTGGAAGTTTAAAAAAACGGACCCATTAAATTCAATGGGGACAAATAGTTTAAGAAGTTTGAATTAAATATGATTAAAATAGCAATGGGAACTTACTGTTCATGGCTCTGGGTCCTGGGAAATGGTTTGGGGAACATGTAGATATCACCACAACTTGTTTATATATACTAACTTTTCTCACAATTTTTCGAGCTTCCGCATTGAAATATCAAGGGTTTCTGAAATCGAAACCATCTCTAGTCCTGCACAAGACATAATTAGCAGCATATGTTCTACTGAGGACAACACCTGCAGAATAACAGATCTTATAGATATTATAAATTGAAAGCGAGAATCGGCACTGGTACTTAGTCTAGACCCTGAGAAAAGCTTTTGATAGATTAAGTTGGCATTTCCTTTTTACAACCTTCAGGCATATAGGATTTCAGGGCGTGTTTTTTGCAGCCTTACAAACATTATATCAATTCCCACAAATGCAGGTGAAACTCTCCTTTACACTTTCTACCAGCTTTACCACAGGCAGGGGTACTCACCCTCACCTTATTTTACACTAATTGCATTGTGTATCATCTGGCTGCTATGATACGTTGCTTCCCAGAATATACAATGGATTAATGTAAAAAACAACTGTCACAAAATCCTGCACTATGCGGATGATGTTTTACTAACAATACAAAACCCTCTTTGCCGAACCTACCTTTGAAATTACAGAACTATGGCAAATAATCGGTATATAAAATGAATGGGGATAAAACAGAAACCCTCCCAATAAATATCTCTAAGCTGCAACTCAAGCTCCTACAACTTAATTTTCAATATAAATACTAGCAATAAATGTGGAATGCCAGACTCCTAAGTTTTTGCGTTTAAAGTTTAAACTTCCCTCTCTCCTTTTACCTACCTACTCTCTGGTTTACCTACCACCAGATCTCCCACTATGCACATGACCTAACAAAATCAGGCATTGTCCCTCATCCCACAACTTTTGAAACTTTACTCAGTAAGAATGGGGGGGGGAAATTGTGAACGAACAGCAAAAACATCTATTTGCACAGTTTACAAAGAGGATTCATATAAAGTACTTGTGGACTGGTACTAAATGCCAGATAAACTCTACAGAATGTTCCCCAACACTTCTAACTTATGCTGGAGATGTTACCAACAGGAGGGCACTTTGCTATATATTTTTTGGGATTGCACTAGGTTAACTTACTGGTAAAATATCCAAAATACGTTTTTTAAAAAATGTCCATTTTATACCCCAGACATCTAGTAAAAAAGCCCTCCTAAATTTACCTACAGTATTCCAGAATTATCTAAAAAGGAATGGACATCTTCCAGCAGCCAGATGTCTCATTTCTAAACATTGGAAAGCAACCTCCCCCCTCAGAAATGGAATATGTAAATAGAGAATAAGAGACATAAAAATATGGAATATTTGACAGACTGCCTCCGAGGTAAACTAGGAAGATTTACAGAAATACGGGCCCCTTGGGATATTTTAGAAACTATGAATGGGGCCACATTCCCCAGACCTTTATTAAGATTCAACTGTTTATGTGTGGTTTTATTATATTCTGCCACGTGTTTCTAAAAATGAGATGTCCATGACAATAATTACGTATTGACTGAATTATAATTATAACTACAAATGCAGAAACTGCCTTTATGATTTTTCTTTTCCTTCTTTCTTCTTCATTCTTTTTTTCCCTCTCTGCTCGTTTTCTACTATCCTTTCTGGAACTGACAGCTGAGCACAGTGCTATAGAAAAAGCACGAGGAAACAGTGGATATGTTATGCAATATTCCTTTGGAAAAAAAACATTTGAAATGTGCATTTGGTATATTGTAATATACCAAAGCTGTTTTTTTAATGAATAAAAATATAGTTAAAAATAAATAAATAACTAAATAAATAAATAAAATAAACTAGGGACAGTATTAGGTTTGGTCATATTAATAAAAAATCCTGGCCCTAGTACCCCTTCTTCAAACTGCCAAGCAATGGAGACCAATATTCTGATTACTTGCACAAATTAGTTAGTTGTCAATATCTTAATCATAACTAGAGATGGCCAGTTCGCGGATCCGAAACCGGATCCTTGGCGGATTTCCGAGATCCGCGAATTGCGGATCTCGCAGACTTTCCGGAATTCCGCTTTCCAAATTTTTTCCGAACTGCGTTCGAAAAATTTCAAAATATCTGGAAATTTTGAAAATTCAAGAAATTTCTAATATTCTAGAAAATTAAATAATTTTCAAAAATTTGGCAAAAATTATACAGTAACTTGCTGTAAAGGGCCCTGGGAAATGGCCTGGGGAACTTTCTAAAAGAATCCTATTCTGATTAGTTACAATCTGAATTTTCAGAAAGAATCTGATTGGTATACCAACCAATCACATTCTTGTCCCGTCAGAATTGGTTACAATTAGATTCTAATCTTATTGTAACCAATTCTGATCGGCATACTAACTAGAGATGGACCGGATTGTGGAACCAAACCTGGTTCCATGGCAGATCTCCAAGATCTGACAATCCACGGATTTTCCGAACCCACCTTTGAACATTTTCGAAGATTTTCATGTATCAAATTCACCAATGGCAGCTGTTTTTACCCGAGCTTACCCCCTGGGTATAAAAGGCAGCTAGACAGGTGCCACTTTGTCAGTGTGTTAAAGTGAGTTTAGTGGAGACCTGACAGTGTAGGAGTTATAGAGTTTTTTCCATGCTTTTGAAGCTTACTGTGTGTGAATTTTAGTGTGGTGGATTAGCACTTGTTGTTAACCACTCCTGTATTCCCACAATTTCCTGTATTCACACAATTTCCTGTATTCACACAATTTGGGACCCAAAAGTCCTTTTGAGGACTAACCCCCCTATACGTTTTTTGGACACATTTAGTGTTAGGCCTTTTAGAGGTCTACTGGCCCTATTTAAAAACATCCAGTATTGCAGTTTAGCGATACAGCGCAAGACAGAGTAGCCCCTCCATTATAGTGCACTTCTAGCGCTGTACGTGCCTTTTGCCCATTGGAATGCTCTAAATCCAGGGGCAAGCACAGGATTGTTAAGGTGGGGGATTTCTGAAGAAGCACAGTAGGAAGTTCATGACTAGAGATGGACTAGACCCAAACTTGAACACACAAATTTGAACGTTTGATAATTTTAGAGGAGCAGTCACCTACCCCCTCCGTTAGCAAAGCTCCACGTCAGCGGCCTTTCAGCATGTCCTAGAAAACATATACACTGCAAATAACAGGTTTCAAGCTTTAGGGTTTTAAAACTTCACCTTTATTTGTAAGCAATTCTGATTGGATACATTAAAATTATTTTAGAAAGAATCTGATTGGTATACTAACCAATAAGATTCTTTTTTAATCAGAATTGGTTACAATCAGATTGGTCTGTTCCCCAGACTATTTCTGAGGTCCCAGAGCCATTTACAGTAAGTTACTGTATCATTTTTTGCAAAATTTTTGAAAATTCCTTGGAAACTTGAAAATTCCTTGGAAACTTGAAAATTCCTTGAAAACTCGAAAATTCTCTAATTTTCGAAAAATATTGAACGCGGCTCGAAAATAGAATGCGGAAGCTCGAAAAAAGGTGCAATCGTGAGGAAAGGTTTTTTTTTTAGTTCTGGGTATATGTACGTGTTCCCATAGACCATTTCCCAGGTCCCACAGCCATGTACAGTAAGTTACCATTGCTGTTTTACCTTATATTTAGGTGGATCTGTGCAGATTTTTTTCTCCCGTTGACTTTAATGGGTTTTTATGCGGATTTTCAAATTTTTTCGAAAATCCGTGGATCCACAGGCGGAACGGATTTTACCAGTTTCGGCCATCTCTAATCATAACCAGAATTAGAGGCCAACCAGTAGAAGATCCATTCATCACAATCATGGAGATAACCTCCATATTTACTTCATAATCTTTCAGAATAAAAATAAAAGCACTCACAGGACTTGATCCTGACAACGGTTGCGAACTATGGCAGAAACGCGTTGAGTTTGAGTAAAGTTTATTTACTTGATACAAGTCCCGTGAGTGCTTCTAAATTGATTCTGTTGGATTTCTTTGTTGGAACAGCACCAGGGCAGAGGCACTGGAGTTACGTGAGTACAGATTAAATTGACTGTTTATTACTTCATAATCTTAATTGTATTTCCTACATTAAGACCATTAGGAACAAACTCTTGATAGTCCTTGTAGCTTTGTCAAAGCTTTAGTCAAGTGAAAGACTGGAGACTAACATCTCCCCAAGACATACACCTTTGGCAGTTTGTTGGTCAGTACAAAGGAATTACACATTCCCATTGTTGGTGGATAGTCTTGAAATAAAAATTATGGAAAACCTTTACCATTAAGCCATAATTTTTACTCTTTATGAAAGACCACTGGGCCCCCCAGCAAAACTATGATGGAGCCCCCTCCCTGCTTCATCTACAGTAGTTTTCTGGGGGGGTGGCTGTATCTGACATAGACCCCTTTTAAAATTACATTATATGCTGTTGTCCCCTTAAGATTTCGTCATTCAGCTTATTGCCTTTTGCCAGATTCACTTTAATTGCCCATATTGATGTCTTCGTTAAAAATAAGAACTGGTCTAGCTATTCAGAAACCAGGATGATACTGACAGGCTCATTTACCCATAGCCGCTACCGCTCTGGGTAAAAGTCCTGTTTGCGATTTAATATCCCAGTAGGGATTTAGCCACTGCTGTATTTTAACGCCAGCTATCTGCGTAACCCGCACATCCAACGCTAATATGGAGCTACAGTCGCGCTAACCGGTAGCAAACCGGTTAGCGTGACTTTAACTCCATATATTTGCCCAGCGAGTCTGGGTAAATGAGGCCCTGATTGTCTTACTAATGTACCATTCCCAAGCAAAAAGTCCTCCAAATAATCTTCAAACTTGGCTTCGTCTTTGTGGATTTTAAGCGTTCTTTTGAAGTATAACAGGGACACAAACACATCCTTGGGGTTCCTCATGGTATAAATCACCTGCAATATAATTATAAATGTGATTTTTTGTTTTATTTTTAATTAATAAGCAGAACATTTGGGTATAAAGGAAATTGCAAAAAAGTTAAGTAATAGATAATGATTAGGAAAGAGAAGGGTAAAAAGTCACAAAGTAAACTAAAGGGAGAGGATCAATGGGTGTGAAAGTTCATTAACTGAGAGGTAAGTCATTTTAACAATAAATAAAACGGGAACTTTGGTCTAAAAACAATAAACAAATAATGAATCAAACTAAATTTTTCTCTCTTGATGAGGATGATACATAATATATGATGTATAATAACTGACAACTTCAGCCAAACCTGGCCCACCTCACAGCTAATACATTTTAACAAGTTTCCTCTCTTTAACCACTACAAAGCTGCAGATTTACATAAACAATGCTTCACAGAGCATACAGATCCCAAAATGCACAGCTGTGCAACACAAGTAAACTAAAAGTTTATAGCAAGCTCTCCCATAACAAACTGGTGTAAAGAAAAAAATCAAAAAAACTAACTGTTCTTAGTAGGCTTTTTTTGTATTGACAATCACAGCATTATGTGATAAAGAAATCAAAACATCAAAATAGTATTGATAAAGCATACTTATATTTACCAGTTTGTGTGGGCATCTTGTATTTACTAGTCTGTGTGGGCATCTTGTATTTATTAGTCTGTGTGGGCATCTTATACTTACCAGTCTGTGTGGGTATCTTATACTTACCAGTCTGTGTGGGTATCTTATACTTACCAGTCTGTGAGGGCATCTTATAAATATCAGTCATTGTTTGGGCCAGTTATATTTTACATTCTATATCTCTCTTTATTTATAGTTATCTATATACCTACCTATCTATCTGTCTGTCTGTATCTTTATATCTCCTCTCTTTCTATATCTCAATGTCTCTGCCTGTCTGCATCTCTCTGTATCTTTCTGTCTATCCATCTCCAAGTACCTAATGGTTGTGGCTAAATTAGGAAGGAGAAAGGTCTGTGGTGCCTTGGAATGCCCCGGGTATTTTCAGATCCTAGTTACGCCCCTGGTTTGTAGTTGCCTATTGCATTGATTACTTAAAAAGCACATATGATTAGGATTGCCACCTTTCCCTTATGACTTGAACAAATAACAAAATCTGCATGGGCACAGTCTTGTCTGTATTTAGATTAGAAGTATGACACAGGCTGCATAGATTTAAGGGTAGCCATGCAGCATTGTGTTTAATAAAAAGAAGCTTAGCGTTACAGCATGTAGATTTTATGTTTGTTTTGGTGGCAACCCAACATATTTGTGCTATTAGGGCAAGCTTAGTTTAAGTTGTGTGAACTCACTATGCATGATGGGAATTGCATGATTTTGTAAGAATTAATTGTGATTTTTGGAGCTGTTAAGGAAGTGTGTAAAACCCATGATGTTCGTTATTGCCCATACAGCAGTACAATTAGAAGCATCAATTTCCTTTATCCCATACAACATGTATAAAATAAACTAATACATTGCCTCGCAGTATGTAGCTTTCATATAAGTTTTAAGGGAGGAATTGGCAAATGTATATACTGTATCATACCATACCATTCAACAGTCCCCTTTTATACAGCACATTTATGAAAACAACATGGTGCAAAGCTGGGGGAGGGAATGGTGAATGTAAGAGGGTATAATATTTACATCCAAAACTCCAAGGCCCTGGCGAGATTTTTAATGGCCGAATGGACCGATGGGTGAGGATGTTGGGGCTTTATCTGGACTTAAATGGGCGGATTGGGGCTATACCCACAGTCCGTTCAATACATAGGATGCTGCTAGTAACCCCAGCATGGGTCAGGTTGGGCAACACTGATTTATATGACCTGATCAAAGTGGCCTGCAATTGAAGCCTTGCCGTGCTGAAGTCCTGAGTTCGATTCCACCCTTGGACACATCTGCAAGAAGTTTGTATGTTCTCCCCGTGCTTGCGTGGGTTTCCTCTGGGCACTCCGGTTTCGCCCATAATCATAAAGACATACTCATAGGTTGTATGTGTCAAATAAATGTGCTTAGATTGTAAGCTATTCGGGGCAGGGACTGATGTGAATGTATACATGTAATTGTAAAGTGCTACGGAATATGTTAGCACTATATAAATCCAAAATAATAATAATAATAATAATAATAATAATAATAATAATAATAATAATAATAATAATAATATGTAGCGCTATATAAGAAATAAAATACATACATACAGTTGTGTAACATGCAATCACTGGGTACTATTAGGGAAGGCTGTGCTTAGGGGCACTTATACCACACTATAGTTTACTTTTAATAACAACCCTTTATACAAACTAATATTACACTTAGTTTGTAATAAACACTTGTTACCTTAGCCTTAGTTCTGAAGACTGACTGTGTAAAGACGTGGCAGGGTAAGTGAGATGTCATTATCCGTGGACTTTGGAGATTCGTTACATATTTTATGCCAGTTTTAGTTTCATACCAAGGGGCTCTCATGAACAGCGGCACTGAATTATTTTCTGTTGGGTCTCCGTTGTGTTTAATCAGATTTAAAATTTCTGCCATCCAATGTGTTCCTGTACAGGAAAGAGAAAGGGATTTTATATTACCCGTCTTTCTCTAAATAGACACTAAAGATAAAAAGAACATTTTATTAAAGGGCATGTCCAGTGTAAAAATAACTTTAGCTAGGAATTAAGATCAACCCCACAAATCTAGGTTTCGCATTGATTACGGTATTTAAATTTTCCTGAGATGCCCCTTTAGTTACCTACCTGACCTGGTCCCTCGCCACTCTTCATCTGCTCTGTGTTCCTGGTTGTGGCTGTCCTTAAAGGATGCAATGGGATGTCACTCCCATTCGCCTGACAGCTGTGACCAGGATATGGAGCATCTGTCAGCGCAGAAACCCCCTGCTCATGTTTTTGCTCGAAACAAGCTCGAAACAGGGCAGTGGGGGCCCCCAGGTGACAGGGGACCCGGTCTGGTAAGTGACTTCAGGGGCATCTTAGGAAAATGTTATTAATGTAAAATCTAGGTTGGGGGGGGTTGATCTTCATTCCTAGTGTTTTTACACTGGAATTGCCCCTTTAACTGTCCACAGGTTCAGTTCAAATACATGGTAACTTACCTGATTTAGGAAAGGTAACATTGAAAATATCGTCATCCAGAACACGGAATTTATTTTCTATAAAGCGGAAAATTTCCTCAGAGTGATATTCTGGAGAAAATCTGATTCCTTTATATGTGAAATAGTTAAATGCCATTTTAACCTAGGAAAAGAATAGCAATTCCTCGGGGCTGCTAACGTCTGAATTAATGTGTTGCTTTTGCCAATATAGAGTGGCTAGATTTCTGAAGTTTTCTAAATAATTCCCTACCATTGCAGTAAATGATTTACAAGTGATGCAGTACTATCCTTCACTCTCCTTTACAGTGGGAAAATCTAAAGGTAGCACATAGAATTACTATATATAATGTGTTTTCCTTAGAAAATAATTTAAAAAATTAAATTACACAGAACAAACCAAAGGACAAGAAATTCTAGATAAAAAAAATAAACAATCTAGACAATAAGACAGAAAATGAGTTGAAATTTTTAAAAATTCAAGACATATTTTGTTCAGAAGCAGGATTTCTGGGAACAATGCCTAACGTCCTGTATTTGGTTTGCTGTAATGTAACATGTATTTGTTTAATAAGTTGCAAAATTGTTTAAAGGGCATGTCCACCCCGCCAACTAAAATTTAACCCACTACTGGCACCACTGTGTAGTGTTAAAAAATCCTTACCTTACATCCCTGCTCCCTATGGTTCTTCCGCAATGATTGTTCTGTCCCAGAAAGTGAAGAGTAGGAGCTGACTGTGTGTCACCTGGTCCCTGCTTCTTCTTTGTTCCCTAAGAGGACTCTGTCATGCGCACGAGAGCCCTCCCTTCCTACCACCTTCCAGCCCACCCCCAAACACTATGTTAGTTTTGTATAATAAGCACAAGAACTAAACTTACGCTTCTTCATTCCCTTGGCTATCTGCATAGCCGGCAGCCGTGTCTGTGATTAGACGATTCTCAGCCAATCACCGATGTGGCTGCTGGTCCGGCTCATCTCTGCTGCTTTCGGTGAGCCGAGAGCAAAAAGCAGAGGGAATAAAGGCGCGTAAATATACTTCTGGAACTTGTTTTACAAAATTGACGGTTGTGGGGTTGGCTGGGGTGCCCTACACTTTGGGGTTAACATTCCCTTTAAGACCAGCTACCCAGTGTCGAAATTGCAGAGGCCCTGGCCCCCCTGCTAGTTTCTTGCCAGGCCCCTGTCACACAACCCAGTAGTAGACCTAGTACCACAATTCGCAGTTTTTAAGTAGTGGATTGCGCATTTGTAAGTAAAACACCATTACAAAAAAAGACATACCCCCTTAACCAGACCCAGTTACACACACCTACTGATCTACTTATCCATTACTGTGGCAGCCATACTTAAAGGGTAACTAAAGTAAAAAAAAAAACTAATTTACATTTATCCTCAATAAAGGATAGTTTTATGGTTGTAAACACAACAAAGACATACCCCCTTAACCAGACCCAGTTACACACACCTACTGATCTATTATCCATTACAGTTGCAGCCATAATTTTGACCAATAATCAAAAGTTTGTTTTTTTTTTACTTCCAACCTGATCCAGGTACACACACCTACTGACCCACCTACTGACCCACCCTTCCATTTCCATGGCAGACATATTTAAAGGGTTAGTTTTTACTATAGTAAAAAAAATAAAAATAAAAACACATTGTGACCAATCATCAAAAAAGTTAGTATTTTATCCCCCAACCTGATATGAATACACACACACCAACTGATCTACCTTTAATGCATGTGACATATTTAAAGGGTAAGTAAAAAACATTCATTGGCATTATTGAGTTTTAAAATCTGCAGCACAACACACAATATCCCTTCCAAAATGCAGTCTTTCAAGCCAAATTCAAAGCTTATACTTAAACTTTCCTTCTTCTTGTAATGCTTGGGAAGGTTGTCATTCATCCAGGTCATGGTATATCTGTTGTGTTCAGTTGGATAACTGAACACTATTCTTCTTGTAATGTGTTATCAAGTAAAACACTATTAACAAAGTATCTTAAACCTATTCTTAAATAGTAATCAGTAGTAATTTACCAATAACAAAAGATTTTATTAGTAAAAATCCAAAGTTTGTCTGATAGTCATGTATGTGGTTTCCACAAAGAAGTCCAGATAACTGAGAATTTGTTATTATTACCAAAGAATTCAGAGTGCAGTGTTGCAAATTGTGACAAAGTTTATTCATCCACAATACACACACAAAAGGCAGCGTTTCTTTGCCCTTTCTCAAGCCTCTAAAAAGTGACTATCCACATTCAACTTTTAAACTCTCTAGTGCATAGGGTAACTCCCCCAAAAAGTTATTAACCAATTAAACAATTAAGCAATTTAAATAAATTAGATATCAAGGTATACATGATACTGTGCATTGTGCAATACCTTTAATAAAGAGCTTATGACTTTAATAAAGTGCCTGTATCTTTAATAAAGTCCTTGTTTCTTTAATAAAGGGCCTGTACCTACAAACATTGCTTGTGTGAATAATGTATCCCCTTTCATAACTATGTATCTTAGTGCTTAGTGATACAGACACGATATACATTACATTTAAAAATACAGTTTGTTTAAATGCATAAATAAAACCAACTTTTAACATCTCCTATAAACAAGTTGTTTGTATTTACTTTAATTTATTTTACCTGAGCCTATTATTAATGATCGTGTCACTTTTTTGTGTGTGTCTTCGCTTCCACCTATATAAAAAGTAATTGCAACGCATTTCACCATAAAGGCTTCACCAGGCGAATATTTATGACCTCACGTTTTCCCTTTTTAATACTAGTGCAATCCTCCCTTGTGATCTATCCTACCAATCGCCAACAATCTCAAATTTCATATATTAACCCCTATCAATCCTATAAAAAGTATGCTAATTCCACTGTTTCATTCAACCCTCTTGGTTGATTTTAACTCTCTCAAACCACAGGATTGAATGAAGCACTGGAATAAGCACCCTTTTTACAGAATGGATAGGGGTTATATATGGAATTTGAGATTGTTGGCAATTGGTGGGATAAGTCACAAGGGAGGATTGCTCCAGTTATAAAAAGTGAAAATGTGGGGACATAAATACTCACCTCATGAAGCCCTTATGGTGAAAAGCGTTGCAATTACTTTTTTTAATTGTTCCAAGAATGAATTCTGTAATGATCTTATTACCTTCTCTCAAAAAACCTGCCCATTGGCACCATCCTACAAACAAGGTTCAAATGGCAACTAAGATTGCATGTCCCTTAAGTTGGATAACACTTTGGTAATAGCCTGGGACAGTGTGACAATCTTCTCCTGAGGAATACGGCATTCTTGCCAGAGTGTGTCAATGACAATCCCTAAAAGGTAATAGATGTGACTGGACCTTTGGTTTTCTCCGTGGCCAGAGGAACTCCTAAGCCAGGACAGACTCTAGGCATAATTTGAAGCAAAATGCTGCATAAATTCGAGTTGTTTGGGACAACAAACAAAAAAATTACTGAATTGACTCCTGACTCCTGTTTTACTACCCATTCTAAAAAAAGTGCTAAATGCCTCAAAATATGCACATGATATTGAGCAGTCCATTGGCAAAGACCTGTCCACGTAGTACTAGTTGTAAAACTTTCGACCCAACAATGGGATAGACTCTGGGTGGACAGGCAGCTGGGTCGACAGGCAAAAGCTGAATGGTTGCCTCAACATTTTTGCCATTAATGCTCCTTGCCCAGCCAATTGCACCAGTCTGATTGCCTCCTGATTGCACCAGTCTGATTGTGACATAAGAATAATCAATGTTACCTATTAATTGTGTAGGCGCTGACCCAGCAGGCTGGTGAGCAGCCACTTGTATAGGGGTTTGTGAAGATGTGATGGTAGTGGCATGGTCTAGATCTATTTGTATGAGTATGTGGATCCTGTGGAGACAAAGTAGAAAGGGGGACTATGGGGTCCCCTGCATTATCTACCCTCCTCCCCCTCCTCCTGTCTGCACTCTGCTGCTGGGACCCTGGGGGTGTGCTGGGCTAATATAATCCTCAGACCATGCATTGAAGGGGCAACTGTTGTGGGCTACTGCCTGCTGAACCCTAATTGCCTGCACTCACCGCTGACAATGTGGTTAGGGCTTGTGGTGACTGAGCGACTCTCTGTGTTGCCATGGTATTTCTTCTTGAGTGCGGAGTAAGGCATTTGTTGGCTGGTGGTTTCTAGTGGACCATGATTTTCCAGTATTTTGAGGACCCTGCATGGCAGTACTAGGGCTGCGCTTGTGCCTTCTGCATCCAGGCGGTTGAGGGCTGAGGCGCTCCAGCTGGCGGGATCTCCAGCGTCTGGTCCTGGAATTGGCAGAGCTAGTGGATGCTTGCTGGATTTCTGGGGAGTGGGTTCTGGTGATGTGCTTTCATCCACTTCCTCTTGAGGTATTAATTGCCTCAGCCACACTTCTCCTCCTTCTAACAAACACATTACTGTAGTTATGGTAATAAACACATTACTGTAGTTATGATAATAAACACATCACTGTAGTTTTGATAATAAACACATTACTGTAGTTTTGATAATAAACACATTACTGTAGTTATGATAATAAACACATTAATGTAGTTATGATAATAAACACATTAATATAGTTATGGTAATACACACATTACTGTAGTTATGATAATAAACACATTACTGTAGTTATAGTAATACACACATTACTGTAGTTATGATAATAAACACATAACTGTAGTTATGATAATAAACACATTACTGTAGTTATGATAATAAACACATAACTGTAGTTATGGTAATAAACACATTACTGTAGTTATGGTAATAAACACATTACTGTAGTTATGGTAATAAACACATTACTGTAGTTATGGAAATAAACACATTACTGTAGTTATGGTAATAAACACATTACTGTAGTTATGATAATAAACACATAACTGTAGTTATGATAATAACACATTACTGTATTTATGATAATAAAACACATTACTTGTAGTTATAATAATAAACACATAACGTAGTTATATATATAAACACATACTGTAGTTATGATAATAAACCATAACTGTAGTTATATAATAACACAATTACTGTAGTTATGATAATAAACACATTAACTGTAGTTATGATAATAAACAGCACTATTACTGTAGTTATGGTAATACACACATTACTGTAGTTATGGTAATAAAAACGCATTACTGTGTTTATATAATAAACGCATTACGGTAGTTATGATATAAACACATTACTGTAGTTATGATAATAACATACTGTAGTTATGATAATAAACACATTACTGTAGTTATGATAATACACATGACTGTAAGTTATAGTAATAAACACATTACTGTAGTTATGATAATAACACATTACTGTAGTTATGTAATAAACACATTACTGTAGTTATGATAATAAACATAACTGTAGTTATGATAATAAACAAATAACTGTAGTTATGATAATAAACACATCTTACTGTAGTTATGGTATAAAACACATTACTGTAGTTATGATAATAAACACACATAACTGTAGTTATGATAATAACACATTACTGTAGTTATGATATAAACACTTACTGTAGTTATGATAATAAAACACATAACTGTTTTATGATAATAAACACATTACTGTAGTTATGAATATAACACATTACTGTAGTTATGATAATAAACACATACTGTAGTTATGAATAATAAACACATTAATGTAGTTATGATAATAAACACATTACTGTAGTTATGATAATACACACATTACTGTAGTTATGATATAAACACATATGTAGTTATGATAATAAACACATAACTGTAGTTATGATAAAACACATTAATGAGTTATGCTAATAAACACATTACTGTAGTTATAGTAATAAACACATTACTGTATTTAGGATAAAACACATTACTGTAGTATGATAGTAACACATTACTGTAGTTATGATAATAACACAATACGGTAGTTATGATAATAAACACATTACTGTAGTTATGATAAATAAACACATTACTTAGTTATGATAATAAACACAAATACTGTATTTTGATAATAAACACATACTGTAGTTACTATAATAACACCATTAACTGTAGTTATGGTAATAAACACATTACTGTAGTTATGATAATAAACATATTACTGTAGTTATGGTAATTAACACATTACTGTAGTTATGGTAATTAACACATTACTGTAGTTATGATAAACACAGACCCGGGCCTGCAACTAGTGTGGCTGCTTACTAAAACCTAATCACTTTACCATTAATTTATATGATGGAAATGAACAGACACACCGGTTGGGTGAAAACAGAAGGGCACAGCTATATTGACACATTTCATTACATGTGATCAATTAATAAGCCAGATCTTTGCGTAGTGACGGGATTACGTCACACGCAGGCCGTGACCGGGACCCGCGAGGCGCGCCCAGGAGGGAGGCGTCGGAGGCAGACTACAACTTCTAGCATCCCCGGAGAGCACCTCCAACCCCAGGTCAGACGTTCCTGTCCCTAACACGGGCCAGAGCTACCAGACCCGGGCCTGGAACTAGCATGGCTGCTTACTTAAACCTAATCACATTACCATTAATTTATATGATGGAAATTAACAGACACACCAGTTGGGAGAAAACAGAAGGCCACAGCTTTATTGACACATTCCATTACATGTGATCAATTAATTAATTAGCCAGATCTTAAATTATGCATCCTTGCGACTTATTTAATTAAATAAAACCCTAGCCATAGCCAATGCTAAATGCCAAGCCTCTTCATTCCTAGAGGGCATGTAACGGCTCCAAAACATAACCTTGCAAGGATGCATCTGCCACCAGCAGTTGCTGTATGCCTACACGGAACTGCGACTGCCCCCCAAAAAGTATAGTGCCTGCTCAATTCCATCCTGAAAGCCTGATAGCAAGATATCGAGCCCGATATTTAAATGAACCCTGCCCTGTCTCATAAGGGTCCTGTTGTCACACTCTAACTGGCGATGCCTAACTACCACACCTCCTTGGGACCTAACAAACCTAGATATCCTGGTGTTAAGGACCCTCCTGGCTTTTTCTACAGCCCCTTGATCCCTCGCCCCTTGCCATTGCACCCTGGGAACGACCTCCGACCAGACTATTATTAGTTCTTTAAAAAAGGATCCGAAACGCAACAAATCCGCCTTCATTAAGAATAGTAAATCCGATAGGCGATTCCGACAGAGGTTGTTTCCAGCCGAATGGATAACTAATACTGTGGGACCCGGATCAGCCTTACTAATCTGTACTACTTCCAATAGTACTTGCCACCAGGCTAAACCCCTAATCCCGTTCCAAAACAATGACGCTGCTTGAAATCCCAAGTTGCATCCTCCTGGTCGCACTTCTGCTCTCTGGGCCGCCTAAAAGAGGTAGGAATGTCCCACTAGCCACACTGAGGGTTTGACGAACACCTAGAAGAAAATATTCAATTAATGAATAGCTCAGTGTGGATGTATCGTGCCTCGCAATTAGATCGCCAGCGTCCTAGCCTGTGAACCCTTTCTTCCGAAAAACCTAGGGAATATGCTTCAGTCGCTGCCGCTATCCTAAAGGAATGGGTTCCAAATTCCTGGGATTGAAGGCCTAGGTGACCAAGGGCTTTACGTAATACTGCCTCAAATTGGTATCTAGATAGAGGCAGGCCATCTTGGTGTGACAAAAAGGACGGGGACGGGGATGTAGACACAGCCTGAACTGGGCACTAGGAAGATGAGATGGGGAATATAGAGAACCATCTTCCTTCGCCAAATGGGTCTGTCTTTGACCTTTTTATTTTAACTCTAATTGACGACCTCCTGGTCGTTTTGAGCTGGCTGACACCAATTCCCCAACCCGCATAGCTCAAAAAAATGCTAGCGCGAAACTAGCTTTCAATAACTTTGCTTCATAAGCAGAATTACAAATCATGAGTAATGCTCCTATTAAACTTATCAGAAGTTTAAAATTAATCGGCCGTCTGGTCTCACTAGCTACCTGCTATTTTTTCCAACCTTTTAGAATGAACCTTACAATAAATTCCTTGGAACCGTCCTCTCAGCCTAATAATCTGAAAAAGAAAGACAATCCTGCCATTCTGCATTAAGCTACTAAGCCCGACGATCCTGCTGATCTTAAGTGTTCAAGGTAGTCCAGGAGAGTTTCTAACCTGGCATGACAATTAATTGTCTCTCCTTGGAAAAATGCAACCATTCTGACCATGCCTTACCGTGACTGGTCCAGGTTACTGGGGCGACCAATGATTGGACCACCTGCCTCTGGATGCAGGCGGCGAAATTCCTTCCACTGAAAACTAAATAAAGCATCCGCAACACAATTAAGCACCCCTGGTACATGCCTAGCTCTGAAAGATATATTGTGCTCCAGGCACCTAAGCACTAATTGCACTAAAGTATAGAACAGGTAAAGAAGAACTGGTAAGGTTATTAATGGCATATTAGTAAAGGAAGAGGTGTGATGCACAGGCCAACTATCTAACCTGCTAAGGAAGGGTAATTGAGGATATGTAAATAATGAAAACACAAAAGCAGAAAAAAGTATCCCCCTCACACTTATTACCCTAGGTAAGGTGCATCAGTTACACAGTGTCATTAAATTAAAATTATAAACTTTATTGGATATACATTAAAATATACACACATTGTTAAAATACGTTAGATAAAGTAGGAACCATCCAGTATACAGCCAAACAGACAGAATGTCTGTGGGTAGAGATAAAAAGATATTTGTTAAACTCCCACGCTAGGTATAGAGCTAGTAGAGTATATATAAATGGGGGTAGGATATATTATAGCAATATTAAATCCCCCTCAGAAATTGAAACACAGTCCTAGAATCCCTAGGGCACTCGGTGCTCCTACTAGTTCAAAAAATAGGGAAGTCCCTGGTCTAGGTCCCTATGCTGGATATATCAGTTCCACTAAGAAGGAAAAAGGAAACCCGAATCTGTGAAGAAGCAGAGAGGCTTCTGGTATGGAAGACTCTGGTACCAAATACGGAATAAGCAGGGAGGTTGCCTGTTTTACGCCCCCCTCAGAAACAACATCTTGAGGAGGGTCAGGCAGCCCAGAGTATGCAGTGGGATCGGGTTGAGAAAACAGTTTAAAGTTTAAAAATCATATCGAAAAGGAAGCCCCTGACACGTTTCGTCCCTCACACAGGGACTTACTCATAGCTGGGGAGAATCACCGTAACTGAGCATTTATTTATACCCCAGTCCGGTGATCTGGGGTTTCTGATTAGTACAATAAGGACCAATACTAACGAGGGTTGTGAGCCACACCCCGCCACTCCTCCTGTAGCGAACGTGCAAGGATATGCACGTCGCGCGGGGGGTAACCATGGGAACACGACGCTAGAGTCGGGTCGAATATAATGAACGTTCAGATACTGCTAAAAAGAGGCTGTAAAGGTAGCCTACACAGAGTTAAACAAGATCACAAAATGATTAGTAGATCCTTAATTAGAGATCTATAGTCCAGAAATCAAGCAAATATTATTAATAAAGCAAACAGTATTGTGACTAAGTCTGTACTTTTATTACATGATCCCTTAGGGAAAAGAAGGTAAATATCCACAAATGATAAATCATAACTATACGGAAAGGATTACAGAAAGATAAATGATGATCTCAGATGGGGAAAGAAATTAATGGCATATACCACACTCTCGTTATCTGTCCAGAATCTAATCTTTTTATTCTGATTCTGACACCCACATAGTTCCACTGCCACCACTATAGGAAAGAGTTCAAGGAGAGTGAGGTTCCTACATTGCCCTTCCTCTTTCAAGGAGGAGGGCCAACCTGCTGCACACCACTCATTGCCTAATATGGCCCCAAAACCTACGGATCCAGCCGCATCCGTGTAAAGCTGTAATTGCTTGTTGGACTCTTCCTCCTCCTAAAAACAAGTACTACCAATCTACCATTATACTTGGTCAAAAATGTATGCCAGACGATTAAATTTTTACACAACTCCTTTGTGATCCGAATATGATGGTGTGGGGACGGAACACCATGGGAGGCTAATGATAACCTTCTCGAAAAAACCCTTCCCATTGGCATAACTTGGCACGCGAAGTTCAATGAACCCAACACCGATTGCAACTGTCTCAGTGTAACTTTCATAACATTGTTATCGCGTGTAACATTTCTTACACCTTCCTTGCTGGTAACCTAAATTCCATCTTAATTGTGTCTATCTCAATTCCCAAGAAGGATAAGACCGTAACTGGTCCGACTGTTTTCTCTTCTGATAAGGGGACCCCAAACTTTTTCATTAAGAAACGAAAAGAATGTAACAAATGCACACTGAACTGAGTCTCCCGGACCAACAAACAGGAAATCGTCAAGATAGTGTAAGAAGACAGGATATGGCACACCCCAACAAGTGAAAGCAGTCCGGATGAATTGGTAACAGGCGAAAGGCCGCCTCTATATCTGATTTGGCTAGTAGAGTCCCTACCCCTGCTTTTCTCACCAAATGGATTGCCCTGTCGAAAGAAACATTGGAGACTGATGACTCTTCCTTGGAAACGCCATTGTTTACTGAGCTGCCCCTTGGGTATGATAGGTGGTGTATTAAGCAAAATTTACTACTCTCCTTCTTAGGTACTAGACCCAAGGGGGAAACTCTTAGGTTGTAGAAAGGCAGCTCGTCAAACGGGCCCACTATACGTCCCAACTTAAATTCCGATAACACTTTTCTCTGGCCAATTCGGGCGCTTCCTTAACTAATTTAAAATTTTGAGCAAACTTGGGAAACTCGCAAAACTCAAATGGTATCTTAAAACCAAATTTAAACCCCCCCTTGATGAGCCCTGCCACTGCTCTCTCCGGATATATTTCTAGCCAGGGCTCCATTTCCCCCACATTTTCCCCCACAGGTCTATTTCACCGGGCGGGACAGGGCGGGACTTTCTGAAACATTTTGAGGCGTAGTGGCCACCCAAACCACAAAAGGAGCACTCATGCTTAAATCTACAAGCTGCCCCAAACTTGCAGCTCCCCTCATTGAATAGCCAGCATGAGCCTGCTTTTTTAGCTTCAGAGGCCTGAAAGGTATTTGGGGTGGGCAGAACACTCTGCCCAGTGGGTAGCCCTGCCGGGGCCCTTTGGACTAGCATTATTCTTAGCCAAGAATCCACGGCTTTTATATTCCACCCCATCTCTGGCCTAACTGCCAAGGGCCTCCTAAACTCCTCATCATATCGGTGCCAGGCTGACTCCCCATGTGTCTTATAGGCCCCATATATCATGTCTAGATTTACAAACAATTCAGAACATTTTTGGGACGATTTCTGGCTGATGACCCCGGCCAGCACACAAAAGGCCGGAAGCCAATTACCGAAGGTTTTAGCTACCTTAGGTTTTCTTTCCCCTTTTTCAGTTTTTACCAGCTCCTTATACACCGTTACCATGTTGGTTGTAACTAGGGACCAAATATCTATGTACTCATTTTTCCATATTTTTTCCTTAATGTCCCTCGACAGGTGTACTTCTAGTGGACTAACTCCGCAAAAATAGGATTCCTTCAGAGCCTCTACTGAGGGAACCTCTGACACAGGCGGGAATATCGACACTCCCCCTGGTGCTGGACTCACCGTTGAGCCAGATGGCATGGCATCAATCTTGCCCATTAAGGCCCGCAAAACCTGCACCAGCTCACCCCCTTCACTCCCACTCATGTTACCCCAAGCCCCAGCACAGGTGTACTCACCAGTAGTTGGGACTGCACTGGTGGTTGCCACCTCTGTCGCTTCTGGTGTCACCTGCTGGAAAAGGGGCCTTCTCGTGTGGTAGCCAAATCCCTCCTGCACTCTCTCTCTCTGCTGGGGCGGCTGATGACCTCCTGCTTCTATCAGATGCCGATGAGTAAGAGGCCCTGGATCTCCTGCCTCTCAAGTGGGACCGACGACGCCTGCTCTTCACTCTTGGCTATGATCGGTACCTACGACGGTCCCTCCTGTGTTGGTCTCTGCGCCGGTCTCTCCTGTGTTGGTCTCTGTGCCTACACCTGCGAGACTCATCGCTGCTCTTGTCTGAAGAGGAGCGTATGATCCTCCTTCTACTGTGCCTGTGGCTGCTCCTTTCTCTTCTGGTTCCTATCTCTGAACCCCCTCCTTTCCTTAAGCTCTCTGATCCTGGTTGGTGCTGGTGTAAATCCTATAATGGTGGACCTAGCTTCAACAAATTTTTGGTCGTCGACATCTGATGCTTCTTCCTGAATGCGTCTTCCTGACGCTTCATTACTGAAGTTATGTCAATAAACACATTACTATAGGTATGATAATAAACACATTACTGTAGTTATAGTAATAAACACATTACTGTAGTTATGGTAATAAACACATTACTGTAGTTATGGTAATAAACACATTACTGTAGTTATGATTTGTTATTCTCCTTCTTTACAAAGCATTTAATAAGGCCTCATTTGGAATATGCAGTGCAGTTTTGGAATCCTGTGTACAAAAAGGACATATTTGAAATGGAAAGGGTTCAGAGAAGGGCAACTAAATTAATAAGGGGATTAATAAGGGGATTTGGGGAGCTTGAATATGTCTTCCAGTGGACGTTGTTATGGCAGGTTCAAAGAAAAGCTGCAAACAAGGAATGTTGGAAGTTACTGGTATTGATTCATAAAGTAGAGTTGATCCAGGGAAATTTCCGATTGCCACTTGAAGTCAGGAAGGAATTTTTTCCCTTTTTATAAATTTGGCGGTTTTTTTTTTGCCTTCCTCTGGATCAACAGTTAGGAAGGAAATGAGGATATTGCTAGATGGGTTGGACTGGATGGACATATGTCTTTATTCAACCTCAAATACTATACTACTACACTATACTATACTATTAACACACTACTGTAGTTATGGTAATAAACACATTACTGTAGTTATGATAATAAACACATTACTGTAGTTATGATAATAAACACATTACTGAAGTTATGATAATAAACACGTTACTGTAGTTATGATAACAAACACGTTACTGTAATTATGGCAATAAATACATTACTGTAGTTATGATAATAAACACATTACTGTAGTTATGGTAATAAACACATTACTGTAGTTATGATAATAAACACAACAACTAAAGTAATGTGTTTATTCAGTAAAGTCATGAAAACACCTCCCAGACACTTTTTGCATTTAAAAAATTACGGAACACCCCATGGCCATTAATAAAAAATATTACTGCTTTTAATAAAGTAACTATTTCCCAGCCACTATTTGTCCCCAAGACACATTTACTAATGTAATGTTACTAAGTCCAGCAAAAAAAAAAAGCAAAAGTGTAAACAATGTTGAAGTTACAACACTTAATACATTGCTTAACTTTGGATGCACTTCCTGTCTGCATAATCTAAAGTCTGCAGTGAAAGGGTCCCCAGTTTAAAGCATTCATGATCAAACAAATTGTATTGATGCCCAGCAAGAAGACCTTAAAAAAAAAAAGTCTACAACTAAGTATATGACTATTTCAAGTACCTCAATATGACTGCTTTCCAAAGCTGTGATACAGCACTAATAATAAATGCAAGACTTTTCTCTTCATACATTTGTGTATGGTACTGAATTACCCAGTTATATGAAATAATAATATGAAGCATTTTGCCTTGGTTTTGCAAAAATATTTGTGTTTACAATTATTTAAATAAAAACTTTCTTCCATTCAAAATTGTGTATTTACAATGCAGATTGGCCTGGCAATATATACAGTTGTGTTCAAAATTATTCAATCCCCACTGAAAATGAGTGTTTTGGCCAGTTTGACATTGTTAATGCACATTGAAAAACACTTTTGTGTGTAAAACACTATCAGGGTTATTCAATAAAAGTTCTTATTGCTAATGCTAAATAAAAGTTCTTAATGCTAAGTGCTAATTTTGCCCCAACCAATCAGATTTCAGCTTTCAAATGTTAAATAAGATCTGATTGGTTGGGGCAAAATTAGCACCATTTTAAACTTTTATTGAATCTCCCTGTATGTTTATGCTATGTACAGACTACTAATGTCAACTTTAAGGTAATTATAGCCAAAATGTAAGTTTTCTTATAAATAAAGACTTGAAATTTAGGTTTGGATCCTGAATTTAACTTAAAGGGTATGAAAACGCGGGAAAATTAGTTTTTTAAAATTGCTCATTAGTGGAAACTAGAATCCATCCAAACTGTCACTGTACCTTTTTTTTTTTTTGTTGGTTAGCCCCCTATTTCTTTGTTGTAAGTTTGAAACATCTTACATTTCAGCTGTCAATCAAGTGCCTTATAGAGATGGCTGAAACTAGTAAGTTTTGTTCCATTTTCGGATTTACAGGGAAAAAAATCCAAAAACAGAATTTACTTTCAAAGGTTCGGAATGCATTTTCGAGGGTTACCGAATATGCAAGGTTATTTTTGGTTACCCTCTAAAAATAACTTTAAACATTCGATAACCATTTGAAAATATGATCGGAAACTACTTTCGAGTTTCCGATCGTATTTTTGAGGGTTAACGAAATTTAAGGTTAATTTCGATGGTGTCCGAAAATAACCTTGTACATTCGAAAATGCATTCCGAAGTACCAAAACCCAAACTATCCATTTGGTTTTGGATGGAACGCTCAGATTTCGTAACTAAGGTGTTCTGTGTCGGATCTGGACCTGGATTCTATTTCTAGTGCCTTACTGTCAAACTATTCTTCTGTAAGCAATTTTTCTGTAGCTGGAGTGATTTGACAGTTGTTGTGCTGTATACAGTTTTGACAGCTTGAAATTAGCAAGTCAGTAGTCAGAGTCTGAGCAAAACAGGTACTGTATTGAAGGCATGCAGCAACACAAACACCTCAAAATAAGTGCTTCTTACACGTATTTATTTATAAATTAAGATGATGCTAAGTCATTGAGAAGCCTTTACACAAATGTTTTTCTTCTGTAATACAAAAGTTTGAAAGCGGCAGCTTCTGTCTCCCGGAATACTCACTCCATTAGGGTCTCTTCCTCTGCCAGATCACGTGCTCGCAGTTCTCCTCTCACATTAACTGAATATACATCAAAAGAAAGAGCACCGCTGCACTGTGAGAATTGGCTTCAATCAAAAGAAATAAGCACATACCTCGGGAATGTCCTTATAAAATCATAATTTTATTCACTTCCAATATAAAATCATACACAAAGCCTGTGCTGGGAGATGGTAACAGATGTCTGACGCATTTCAGGCCAAAGCTCAAAATCATAGACTTATTTGGGGGTTTGACCAAGCCTTTGGGAAATGTGTACTCCACCCACAGTGGGTCATGTGTTTAAGTACTTAGAGCTGGAGAATAAGTCCCGAGATAGAAAGCGAAAGAGCAGCAGGGACTTTCATCTCATAAAATGCAGGTACTGATATAAAGTCAAAGTTTGAGAATTACGTCTCCAAAGAAGTTACTAAGGTAAAAAAGGTTAAACGTTAGGACGCAAGCAGAATAAAGTGGTTGCTTGCCATAAAAGAATTTGGCCAAGACTACCGGTAATTGCTTTAATTGCTTTTTAAGTCACAATACAATGGTAATGTAAAATGTGAGCAAATTGATTGGATGTGCACTAGGCTTCTATTTTTGTATGTATTTAATAAATTTGGTCACAAGTTGAACTTTGTGTTGATGTATACTATTATATATACTTTCCTATAGCTCTAATACTCGAATTGTGGGAATTGTGGGTAAAGGATGGAATATTGATATGATTGGATTATCACACTTTACAAAATCTCAGTCACCATTAAAAAGTACTCCCAAGTATAGGTATTCATTAATTAAGTTATCAAATGTGAGGAAGGGTGGCTTGAATCTTGAAGGGAAAGAGGAGGTTGGTGAGCGTGTTAGGTATATTTTTTCCCTCTGAATGTTCGTCCAATTTAATTTCCCCAGGGGCTCCACCTGAGGGGAAATTTTCACCTTGCTTTATTAGAGCGGCTCCCCCGTTCTTAGCTCTGAAAAACCCTAAAATGAATTTGCTTTTAAACTGCATTACTTGTCTGTTAAAATGTTTCCTATTTTATAAAGCAATAACTTTTATTTATTTATAGAAAAGGGCAGGTTTTAATGCAGCAATACAATGGGGATTGACTTGGATGTACACAAATATAGTTTGTTTGCATGTATAATCTTTGTGGTAAAGTAGGTGACAATTTTATAAACCAATTGTTTTTTCCCCCCATTTCTATGGAAAATATTAGTCAAATATGAAACAGTGTTGCTATATAGTGTATAAAATATACATGCTCCATGGCTGATAATCTAATCACACAGTTACAAATCTGTGATAATTTTCTATAGTAGTTTAATTATAGCATAAAATACATTATACTATGAAATTAATTAACATGTGGACATTGGGAAAATTTGGTTTAATTTTGGAATTTCATTATTCAGCATTTACAATCAAAACATCACTAGTGAGTTAAACATGATGATTTTCTAATTACTACGATAACCAAAAAAAAACTTCAAAGAGGAAAAAATACCCCAAAAGAAATTAGAAGAAAGGGGATTCAGTTTTATTCATAGACCCTTAAGTATAATTGTAGTACCAACTATATAAACCTTCTATTACAGTTATTCAAAAGTTGGCTGTCCAGCCACAACCCACACAATAATTCAATGCACAATACAATATAAAATTTGTTATATAAAAAAACTCAAATTTTAAAATCCTGTGCCCAGGTCCAAATTTAGTGACTTAATATACCCATGACAATGTCTCATAAAATAGTTCAGTACAGTCTATGAATAAAACTGAATCCCCTTTTTTCTTCTAATTTCCTTTGGGTTATTTTTTCCTCTTTGAAGGGTTTTTTAGGTTATCTTATTTAGATGCTCCTATTGGAGCAGTTTTTGTTAGTCTGGTTGGAATCCAGACTATCACCCTGTATTTTTATAATAATTTATCATTATTAAATCTGAAGGAGAGCTTATTTTTTATCTTTGGTATATATGTAATTACTACAACATTTTAGATCTAAAAAGTAAACAATATATTTTATTTATCACACAGACAGGTGTTATCACTTTCTTGCCATGGAAATTTCATGTTCAGATCTTTCATCTTCTCCTGATAAATTCACACAAAATATTCACTCTGAGCCACAGTGAAATGGTTCTTCCAGTCCCCACAGATCCCTTGGAGAGACAGTAAATATGTTGGTTAGGAGAGAGTGTATTTGTTTCTTTAAAAAGGGTTATATTGTATAATGTATTTATTAGGTATAGGTGAATGTACCAGTTTATAAGATTATATACATTATAATGCTGCAAATAATAGTATCACTAATTATAATTAAAAGGGAACTGTGGTCTTCAAAAAACGAGCCATCAACCACCTCTCTACATGCTCCACAGCCCAAGATATACAGAAATGACTGACCAGAAAGTTAATGGGTGGGAGGCTGACATGTGACATTCCTCAGGCTTCTCCTGCACAGTGCCACCGGCGAGCACAGCCTCAGACTCCCTCAGTATGTAAGGGAGACAGGAAGTCCCTCCTCCTCTCTGCTGTGTGAAGGACCTGCAGCTGCAGAGAAAGTAAGGGAATCTACAGCCCTTCTCTCTCACTATTTGAAAACAGCCTTTTTTAGGCAGAGTTCTCACTCTGCCTGAAAAGGCTGTTTCCACAGAGTTTTCGGGGGAGGGGGGCTGTCAGAGTGGCCCACAGCACCTGTGAACTTTTTTGATGATTGGTCAAAATTAGTTTTTTTTACTTTAGTTACCCTTTAGGTATGGCTGCAACAGTAATGGAGGGGTAGGTCAGTAGGTGTATGTAACTGTGCCACATGGGGGTTAAAAAAAACAAACCTTTTTTATTATTAATCAAAATTATTTTTTTTGACTTTAGTTACCCTTTAAGTATGGCTGCCACAGTAATGATAAGTAGATGTGTGTACCTGGGTCTGGTTGAGGGGGTATGTTTTTTGTGTTTACAACCATAAACTATCTTTTATTGAGGATAAATCTAAATTAGTTTTTTTTTTACTTTAGTTACCCTTAGTATGGCTGCCACCGTAATGGATAAGTAGATTAGTAAGTGTGTGACCTGGGTCTGGTTGAGGTGTGTGTCTTTTTTGTGTTTATAACCATAAAATGTATCCTTTTTATTGAGGATAAATCTAAATTAGTTTTTTTTTACTTTAGTTACCCTTTAAATATGGCTTCCATGGGAATGGAAAGGTAGGTCAGTAGGTGGGTGTACCTAGGTCTGGTTGAGGGGGTATGTCTTTTTTGTGTTTACAACCATAAAACTATCTTTTATTGAGAATAAATCTAAATTAGTTTTTTTTACTTTAGTTACCCTTTAAGTATGGCTGCCACCGTAATGGATAAGTAGATTAGTAAGTGTGTGTACCTGGGTCTGGTTGAGGGTGTGTGTCTTTTTTGTGTTTAGAACCATAAAATTTATCCTTTTTATTGAGGATAAATCTAAATGAGTTTTTTTGACTTTAGTTACCCTTTAAATATGGCTTCCATGGGAATGGAAAGGTAGGTCAGTAGGTGGGTGTACCTGGGTCTGTGTGGGGGGTTGGGGGTATCACCATTTGTATTTATGACCATGAAAAAAACTGTTTTGAAATATCTACATTTGAGGATTGTTACCATTATAGTCTATGGGAAAAAATGTCCGGAAATTCACCGATAATGCCGTAACGCTTCCGCGAATTCCTTAGCTAGAACAATAGCACACTTCTCCTATATGCCCCGCACGTCTGTACCGAATTTCATGTCTCTAGCTCAAAAACTGTGGGAGGAGATACGGTCCAAAAACGCGGAAGAAGAAAACGGAAGAAGAAAAAGAAGAAGAAGAAATAGAAAGAACAGTAATTTGGCTTTTTCAAGCCAAATTAATAAAACTTTGGTTGCAAATTCAAGGACAATTATACTCGCCTTTTTCGCGAATCCATAGCTGCATAGTACTAGAAATGGCCGAACTTCAGAAAAGTTCGAAAGGTTGAAAACGGACCTATTAAAGTCAATAGGGAGTGATAGTTTGAAAAGTTCGGATGATTTACAGATAAACTAACAATGGTAACTTACTGTAAATGGCTGTGGCACCTGGGAAATGGTCTGGGGAACATGTCACTATCACCAAAACTTGTTTAAACACTTCCTACTTTATGATTGGGCAAATGTGAGTTTTGCTCAAGCTACATTCAAAGGTTGCGGGAAATTTGAGGGTTACCAAAGATACTTTTGAGGGTTAGCGAAATCGAAAACAATACATTTGAGGGTTACCAAAAGGAGAAGGCTACATTCGAGGGTTAGCGAACAATACATTCTAGGTTTAGTGAAAATGAACCATATGTTCAAGGGTTACAGAAAATGAACAATATATTCAAGGGTTAGCAAAAACGAATATTACATTCGAGGGTTACCGAAAACAAATGATACATTCTAGGATTAGCGAACGGCCCGTAAATTCATAATTATCGAATTTACAATAATTATCGTAAATATAGTTGGGAGTTCGAAAAAACAAACTAGTTCGAATAGTTTGAGTTAGCCCGAAGTGTCCATCACTACATAGTACCCAGGGTGAGAACCTAAATTGTGAAGTCCTCACCTCTGGGTACTTTGCCCCTCTAACTTCTGTAGGTGGCAGACAATACGTATGTACAATAAGTATACAAGGGCAGACACATGAGGAAGTAGGATTAAAAAAAGTATTTAAATCTACCATTTACAATTAACCGGAAAATAAGTACAAGGGAGAAGAGTATAAGGTGAGCGAAAAAAGGTACACCTGCCCTTTAAAGAAAACAATTCAGATTATACGTTTACTTGCTTCATATGCAATAAGTGTGGGTTTTTTTTAGTATCCATAATTTTTATTGCAAGATGACGTTATAAATTTAAATTAAATACATATTGTTTTATATAGGAGGTGAAATAAAATAACAACATAACCTAAGCTAACAAAACGCGTTGTATATATAATAAAGATCATTTCTTTTTATCACATTAGTTCTGTGTGTTTCTTGTTCAAATGCTACTTTTCTTCCTAAGGAATTAATCATTATAATGTTCGACTATGGGGCATATTTATAAACTATCATTATTTCAGCTGCCAGGTAAAAGGTAAAAAGTAATCTTGGTAAATCCAAAAATTGCTGATTGTATTACAGTAAATACAGGGAAAAAAAACGAATGCCCTCCCCAGGCCTTTATTAATATTAAGAAACACGTCACATATGCTGACGTCTTCTAAGGCTAGATATCAGGCTAGATATATGGGCACCTCAAACTTGGCAATTTTAAATGGCTGAACTTAATGCAAGAACAAACTTCTACTAGAGATGGGCTCTGGGTTCGACACAAACCCGGATCCGACACGGAACCCCTTGGATGGATCCGAAAGATCCATCCAAATCCGATAATTTTCAAAAATATCTTCGAATGTTTGAAAATCCTCAAAAATACAATCAGAGACCACTTTCGTGTTCCCGATCATATTTTCGAGGATTGAACGTTCGAGGCTATTTTAATAATCCGATAATAATCCGATAATTTTCAAAAATAACATTGAATGTTCGAAAATCTTCGAAAATACGATTGGAAACTCGAAAGTTGTCCCTGATCGTATTTTTGAACGTTAGAAGATGTTTTTGAAAATTATCGAAAATAGCTCCGTACATTCGAAAATCTTCGAAAATTTGTTCTGGTTTCGGATCTTCAGGATTTTCCCGAGATCCGGGAATCCGAAAATGGAACGAAACTATGTAGTTTCGGCCATCTCTAACTTCTACATATGGCAATAGGCAGCTGTAATAGCTTTTCGTCATGGTTTGTCTAAAATGGACCTATAACAATATGCCCCTGAGTATAAAATACGATAAAAGTATCAGCCAAATATAAAAATAGCCCAACTCTCTAATAGGGAGTATTACCTATTTACCATCATATGTGCTAAGCTTTTTCAGCATTATTAGTACTTTTCGTTAGATAATTTTTGCTTTTAATGAAAATTCGCCTTTTTAATAACTTTGATGAACACAAAAGTTGAAAGTTTAAAAAATTGTGGTAAAGGCTGGTGGGGAAAATAATGCCCCTTTATAAATGTTCCTCAGACCCCCATTTGACTTTATTGGTAAATAAAGAAAATCGGAACCTTTAAAAAAAAAAAAAAAAAGATCTTTTAAAAAGCGAGTCTTGCCATAATTGCCCTCATGCCTCCCAATAACTCCCCTAATACATCTGCCTGCCTGTTTTTCCTGGATATCCCTTTGGTTGGACCTTTGCTTATCTGACTAGGAACCTTTTCCAAGATGTAAGACCCGTGAGTGAACTCACCAACTGGCTGATCTCGAGGCTCCCCGCCAGTTGCTGACTCCCGTCGTGGAATGTTGTCTCTTGGTACCACTACCGAACGTAGGCGTGATGAGTTCCTTCTTTGCTGATTCAGAAAGCTGCAGTTGTAAATCCACGCTGCTGTCGCTGTCTACTTCATCTCTTGAGGACTGTCCTTGTAATCCTTGGTGCTGTTTGCAAGGGGGGGCAGCAGTGGTGTTGGTGTCACAGGAGCCTGGGTATTCCAATGGAGGTGAATGGGCATGATCCCCAGTGCGCCCCAGCCTGAGCCAGTGGGTCACTGTGAGTGGCTGTTCTTTCCGTGCCAAGGAGATGACCGCTGCTCTGGCTGGTGCTGTTAAGGGCTCTAGGCACGAGTCCTCTCCCTCCCCCGCTCCTGACTTCCGGTCGCCGATTCCGGGTCTCTGTATCCGGTGGCCGAGTGCGCTGCATTGTGGGAGCGGCGTGCCGCGACTGACGACTTCCTGTGCATCTCCTGCATTCCCACGGCCGAGCGCACTGCCCTGGCTCGGGGGCGTGCCGCAATGGTACCTGGGAGTCTCCGGCCGGCATAGCGCCTTGGTGTTCCGTGTACCAGAAGAGGAGGGTCCTGGTTCACTACCGTTGCGCCCTGCCTGGGTGCTCCCAACCCGGGCTGGCTGCTGGGCTGGATCTGAAGGCTGGGGGTCCTGCTTCTCGGTGCTGCCTTCCGCCACTTCCTGGATCCTTCATGTCCCGGAGCTCTCACCGTGGGCCCTGGTGAGGACGACTCTCCTTCCCGCCGTTGGCCTGCAGGCCTTGTGGCCTCAGGGCTAAGCCTCTCCGGTGGTCTCGTCCTCCTTCGGCTGGTACGCTGGTTCCCTGGCGACTCTCCCGCGATGATCCGGTCCAGCTGCTGCCTCAGCCATTCTCCTCCTCTTGCTGCCGCCGTCTCCCTCAGCATTGAAAGCAGTGTTTCCTCTGATGCCATGGTGAGTGTCACGCATAGATGTCTCTTAAGGATTCTTGGGTGTTGGTGTAGGATTCTGGCACCGCTCAAAGTCATGTTGCTTCTTCAGGAGAAGTTTTCCAGGTCCTCCATTTGTAGTGTTAGTTTAGCATTGGTTTCACAAAGCTCTGCCAGATCAGTTTGTGTGTATTATAGGGCCTCTGCTTGTTCGTCTTGCCTGGATTCTGTGTCTCCGATTTGCTGGCCGAGTTTGTGTAGTTGATTCTGGATTGGGGGCTTAGTGCTATGTGAAGCTCTTCTTTTAGTAGCGTGTGGATTTGCGCTATGAAAGCCTCTGAGGGTTCACAGGGTTTGGCACCGATGGGAGACAGGTCACGTGGCATTTCAGCTGTGTCATCCTCCATACTGCCTGGTGTTTGTTTGTCTTTATGACGGAAAGTTTAGGAGGCATTTGACTGTTTTAATTGCCTGCTGTGTCCTACTCCCCTTTTAGTGTGATTTTTGGGTGGTATAGCTTATATTAGCTGGTGGATAGTAAGGTGAGTAGAGGAGCTCCTCTAAGGCATGTCTGTCCTCATGCTCACAAGTGCCCCTTGAACATTACCTTTTTAAGTGGTTAACTTATGGAAGCAACATAGTGCAGACCTGCAAGTGGCATATCCTACAACATTCCCCATTTATACAGTAGGTACACTTATAGAGACAACATGGTCCAGAGCTGCAGGTAGATGATAATACAGACACCATGATCTTAGCACAATTCTGAGCAATGTATTTCTCAATACTGAACCTATTAAAAGATAATGTAGTAGAGTAGGAAGTGGGAAATAATAAAGTGAACCATCTCAGCATACAGAACCTGTATGTGCAATGCCCATTTCAACAGCATCAGCAGGAGAATTGTCTGTGGGAACACGCTCTTCCTACCCCCCCACCATTCCCTTTTAGATGGCACATTCTCCTCTTAAGAACATAATAGTGCTACAGCTGACAGGGAAAGCTAGATACCTTGACACGGCTTCTAGGAATGTGCATATCAGTGAATCTCATTGAATCCCTCTGCACCTTTAAAGCCTGTTCTGCAAATTATGTGGAGTCTTCTACACTGAGAATCTTACTGAGTACTTTTTTTATTCAAACTTTGTTTTTTGGGGGTTTATTCTCCTTTAAGGCCTCCTATTGGAGATTGTCAGGGTTGTACATGAGACATTCATCGATTTCTTCTGTTATTGGATCTGGATTAGGGTGTAATGATATCCGGAAAGGGTTAAACACCTGGTGTAATAGTCTCTTCTAGACATAATATGGTGAGTGGTGGCGTGACATGTATATTCTCTTGTAATTAGGTATCTCTGTCTCCAGATGTCTACACAAGCATAGTCCTCTGTCAAGGTGGCAATAGTTATTTTGGGAATAGTTATTTTGTGTTGGGCGGTGGGCTGCATATTGTAGGGTGGATCTGTCCATTCAAGAGGACAGAATAATCATTATATAATTACATGAATAAAGTCACCTAATATAAGGCAAAGACATTGTGTTTACATTGACTAAATATATTTTTTTGTGATAAAATGTAATCAATAAATAAATACATAAACAGTGGATTATTAGTCTGAATGCTGTTTGTCTAGTGGTACCTTTAAACAAATCAGTGTTTGGTTTCCACCAATATTTTCAAACAAGGTTGCAGAAATGGCTTTAATTCTTTTGTCTTTGCCATCTTTTTTATTTTTCCTCCTGATTCACAAGAATGATAGGATAATACTAACTACTAAGAGACAGGAATGATAGGATAATACTAACTACTAAGAGACAGGAATGATAGGATAATACTTACTAAGAGACAGGAATGATAGGATAATACTAACTACTAAGAGACAGGAATGATAGGATAATACTACTACTAAGAGACAGGAATGATAGGATAATACTAACTACTAAGAGACAGGAATGATATGATATACTTACTACTAAGGACAGGAATGATAGGATAATACTAACTACTAGAGACAGGAATGAGGATAATACTTACTACTAAGGACAGGAATGATAGGATAATACTAACTACTAAGAGACACGAATGATAGGATAATACTTACTACTAAGAGACAGGAATGATAGGATAATACTAACTACCAAGAGACACGAATGATAGGATAATACTAACTACTAAGAGACAGGAATGATAGGATAATACTAACTACTAAGAGACACGAATGATAGGATAATACTAACTACTAAGAGACACAAATGATAGGATAATACTAACTACTAAGAGACACGAATGATAGGATAATACTAACTACTAAGAGACACGAATGATAGGATAATACTTACTACTAAGAGACACGAATGATAGGATAATACTAACTACTAAGAGACACGAATGATAGGATAATACTACCTACTAAGAGACACGAATGATAGGCTAATATTACCTACTAAGAGACATGAATGATAGGATAATACTAACTACTAAGAGACCGAATGATAGGATAATACTACCTACTAAGAGACACGAATGATAGGATAATACTAGCTACTAAGAGACACGAATGATAGGATAATACTTACTACTAAGAGACACGAATGATAGGATAATGCTAACTACTAAGAGACACGAATGATAGGATAATACTTACTACTAAGAGACACAAATTATAGGATAATACTAGCTACTAAGAGACATGAATAATAGGATAATACTACTAAGAGACACGAATGATAGGATAATACTAACTACTAAGGGACACGAATGATAGGATAATACTTACTACTAAGAGACACAAATGATAGGATAATACTAACTACTAAGAGACACGAATGATAGGATAATACTTACTACTAAGAGACACAAATGATAGGATAATACTTACTACTAAGAGACACGAATGATAGGATAATACTAACTACTAAGAGACACGAATGATAGGATAATACTAGCTACTAAGAGACACGAATGATATGATAATACTTACTACTAAGAGACACGAATGATAGGATAATACTAGCTACTAAGAGACACGAATGATAGGATAATGCTTACTACTTAGAGACACGAATGATAGGATAATACTAGCTACTAAGAGACACGAATGATAGGATAATACTAGCTACTAAGAGACACAAATGATAGGATAATACTAGCTACTAAGAGACATGAATGATAGGATAATACTAACTACTAAGAGACACAAATTAGGACATATAACTACTAAGAGACACGAATGATAGGATATACTACTACAAGAGACAAGATGATAGGATAATACTAACTACTAGAGACACGAATGATAGGATAATACTACCTACTAAGAGACACCAATGATAGGCTAATATTACCTACTAAGAGACATGAATGATAGGATAATACTAACTACTAAGAGACACGAATGATAGGATAATACTACCTACTAAGAGACACGAATGATAGGATAATACTAGCTACTAAGAGACACGAATGATAGGATAATTACTACTACTAAGAGACACGAATGATAGGATAATACTACCTACAGAGAACATGAATGAAGGATAATACTACGGTAACTACTAAGAGACACGAATGATAGGATAATACTACCTACTAAGAGACACGAATGATAGGATAATACTAACTACTAAGAGACACGAATGATAGGATAATACTACCTACTAAGAGACACGAATGATAGAATAATACTAAATATATGGAGTTAAAGTCACGCTAGCCAGTTTGCTACCGGTTAGTGTGACTTTATCTCCATATTAGTGTTGGATGTGCGGGCTACGCAAAAAGCACCCACGCATCTGATGCTCACGATGCAAATAGCTGGCATTAAAATCTCGCAGTGGGTAAATTCCTTACAGGATGTACCCACATTCGCAAATGCGATATTGAATCGGCTGTGGGTAAATGAGCCCCGAATGAGAGACACGAATGATAAGATAATACTAAAACCTGCAGGAATCAACTAATGGGGGGGCCAATAGTAGTGGACGAAAACCCACATCTTTATCAAAATATGCTGATGCCACATTTTTAAAGAAGAATCAAAGGCTACAAATAGGTTGAATATTTTGAATTCCTCAAGATGACTAATGTGTGGTTCTCCGTTGTTACTTCACAATTGTGGGTAATATTTAAACATAGCAAAATTCTATTACTGTACCCGGAATAAGGAAAAATCTTTTTGTACTCATTATCGGAGATGTTCCAAACCGGCGAGGTTTGTTTTGAAATCACATTCCTCGCATTGTCAAAAAGTTTTGGAAATTCGAAAACACAAACTCAATTGAAGTCAATGGGAGCGGAATTACCAGTTGGTTTCTGTGTTCAGTATTGAATTTTCAATATTTAATATTAAAAGTTTAACGTTGAATATTCAAAGTTCTACATAGAAACTTGAAAATTGTATATTTGAAAAGTTCTGAAAGTTCTGTAGAACTTCGAAACTGCCAATTTCAAATCCGAACCATGTTAGAAACTAGTCCAAAACACATACAAGAAAGTATTTTGTAGTCACACATTTGGGTTAACTCATATTTATATGGTACTAGCAGAGTGCACGGTTTCTTCCAATCAAAATTTTCTTGGCCTTAGTCATTTTTCAGAGGGGCGATCACTCGATTCACCAACAGATGTCAGCACAATGTCAGTCTACAGCCCTGCAGGCAACCACAAAACCGTAACCCACATCTGAAATTATACAGGCAACCAACCTGCATCTGCAAAACTGTAACCCGCTCCCGCTTTGCTGGTGGGTCCCATAACTATCCCCGACCTGAACTGCATGTAGCCAGACCCGCAACCAAAATTTAACAGACCGGCTATTTGTCATGACCATAGCTTTCCAACCAAACCTGACACGCAACCCAATCAATTTTACTATGGTTTACTCAAACCCTACCTGCAAATTTGGTACCTGCATCAGATACCCAACCTAATGCAGGACTCTAGGTCAGATTTCATCTGCAATTAATTTAGGCCAGGGATGCCCAACCCATTTGATCTCAAGGGCCTCATGTGCGACCCCTGCCACCTTTGAGGGCACCTAATATATTTATAGGCCTTTATAAGATATATTTAGAACATTCAGCAGGCAGAGTCATAAATTGTCACTTATTACAAACTGACTTCAATAACTGCATTTATTGTGACTCACAAGGGCCAGTTCAATTTGATTGCAATCAGTGCAGACATAGAAAAGATAATCAATGCACATTCCTAGGCCCCATACAATATCATATTATCTGCACACTGGCATACATTATAAACAAAGGGGTTTTAGTATACATTACTGTGATCACATGAATGAAAAGCCTTCCAACCACATCAAGGTAACCCCAGTCTGGAAGGTCCTAACGTCTAACCTTTTAAATTTCTTTTACTTCAATTACAATTAGCAAACTTTTGCATTGCTCATTCTTGCACACTGGATCCATATAACAGGCTCTCTCACTTCCTCCCCAGCCCTTTGGCTTTTTAAAATGAGGGAAAAGGCCATCCAGTGCTTTATATTAAAGGCATAGGACCTCCCATAAAAGGGGTGTGTTGGGGGTGCTATTACCACATGGAGGCTTGACCAAGCCTTCCAATAAATACATACAATACAAGGATTGTGGAAGCCCTCCAATAAGGCTAATTTACAACTACATTTTGCGGAAGTGCTACTGATCTGGTCAAACATTTATACAAACATAGAAAAGATAATCAATGCACATTCCTGGGCCCATACAATATCATATTATCTGCACACTGGCATACTTTATAAGCAAAGGGGTTTTAGTATACATTACTGTGATCACATGAAAGAAAAGCCTTTCATCCACGTCAAGGTAACCCCAGTCTGGAAGGTCCTAACTTCTAACCTTTTAAATTTCTTTTACTTCAATTACGATTTTTAAAATGAGGGAAGAGGCCATCCAGTGCTTTATATGCACAAGTGTGGCCTAGCCTTCAGGGGATAGAGATTTTGATTGTATTTTATCCTAAATGTCAAATACACAATCAAATACACATTAAATACAAAGTACTGTAAGATGATTGGAACTTTACTCTTATTTCAGAACCGAACCTCTATATTTAGGTCTTGAAACACTTCTACTTATCTACAGGGCTGGATTTTATACCTTATTTTTTTTCTCTTCCTAAGCCAGCTTTTTTTTTAATTTAGTTTTTTAGATATATTTATTAGCGTTTTTAAGATAAAGGAAGTATGAGTTTTACATCATATTCCACAAAATGAAATGCAAGACTGGAGCACAACTTTACTTCTGTAGCCTGTCTACTTCTAGCCAGATTTATAGCAAGCTAATGGCCATTCCACGTTTAGCTGGCCAGTAGATAGAGACTGAAACTCAAACCCAGTTTCAAATCGAATTTTACAGGTCCGAATGAACTCAGACTTTTCAGACTTTGTGGATTTTTCGAACTTGCAGAACTTTTTTTGATAATTATTGAACAAAGATCGAAAATTTCTGAAGTAAATTTTTGGAATTTATTGAGTTTGTGGAAGCAATCAAGGATTGTCAAATGCGAGATTTTTGTTTTCAAAATTTACCAAATTCGTGGAAATGATTGAGGATTTTCTAATTTGAATTTCAGAATTTATCAAATTTGGAAAAAAATTTATGAACCCAAACTAAAATCATCCGACCACAGCTATTTTCAGCAGTGCCAACCCCTTGTGACCCTAGATGGGAAAAATGTGAAATTTGTTAAAGGGTATCTCCATTCATATTTTCAAGATATGGTAATCCAGTTCTATTGAAGAACGGGAGGTAAAGGAGCTTTGCCTTACCTTCCGTTCTTCAATAGAACAAACAGGAGCCAGGAGAGAAGGTAAGAACTTACCCGCTCGCTCGCTCCCCTGGCATGTAGTCTGACAGGTCCCGACGGACCTTGTCTTCTATGCGCATAGATTTCTTGAACCCTCGGTTTTGAATATGAGCTAATTATCGAATGTGGAAGCTCAAACTTAGGGGCATATTTATAAACGCGCGTTTTCTTTACGCAGCCGTTTTTCCTGCCATTTTCAACATTTTCACGATTTATAAATGGCCGGATGGCCACGGTTTACATGTATTATATTAACCAATCAGATATTCTGAAAGCTGATTGGTTAATGTAATACATGTAAACCAAGCATAAAAAAATTGACCAATCAGAAACAGATTAGGGTTTTCTGCAAACCTATATAAAGAGGTGCATTCCACCGCGGACCTCAGATGCCATCGCAGTAGATGGCATCGCAGGGGTACTTTTCGGGGGTCGGCGGCCTCAGCAGAGCTGGTGTCGCCGGGGCTGGGTGTCGCCTTGTAAGTGCAACAAGGGCTCTTATAAGGGTCCCTTCTCAGGACCGCAAGTGCACTTCTCGGGGCCCCAAAGGGCTCTTTTAAGAGCCACTCACTGGGGGTCCTGGTTACAGCTGCGGGACCCCCGCCAAAGGCACTTGTTAGTGCCGCAAGGGCCCTTATAAGGGCCGGGGAGAGGGGTCCCAGTTCGAGCTGCAGGACCCCTTAAGCCCCAAAGGCCCTTCTCAGGGCCACAAGGGCACTTTTCAGTGCCCCCACTGGAGGGTCCCTCCACCCCCCCAGCAACCCTTTTCCGGCCCCTGCGAGAGTACGGAGCGGGGGGCTGGGAGGGGCTGCTGGGAAGGGATCGTGGCGGGTGGTCGCATGCGCCGCGGGGGGTGAGGGTGGGCGTACCACCCCACCCTCGGCGCGAGGGCGGGGTGATACCACCCCGCCGCGCCCCTCTGAGGAATGCGACCACCCGCGCAATCCTTTCCTGGTATCCCCTCCCAGCCCCCTGCTCTGGGATTCACTGCGATATCACTGCTAAATATCAATTTAGCAATATCAATGCTAAGTGCATTATCGCTGTGAATATAGCTCAAATTACCGCTAATTACCGCAAAACATTTCGCCGCAATGCTGCTCGTCATTATAAATAGGGCGATAGCGGTATTTTTTCCGCACTTTTTCCGGCCAGTTATAAATATGGCCCTTAGTGTGCGTTTAGAGGAAGTTATTTTATTTCAACTTCTGGCTATTCTTACAGACCATTATGCAGGTCCCAGAGCCATGTACAGTAAGTTGCCATTGCTATTTTTCCTTTATTTTTTCAAACCTTGCTCCCCATTCACTTTAATAGATCTAATTTTGGATTTTTGAAAGTTTCCAATAAGTTTGTCAATCTCTACTAGCCAGTTCGATAGCAACCCCACAGTCCTGCATGTCCCGTAAGCAGCTAGTTCAGTAGGTAGTTCATAAGATTTGATAACCAGTTCAAATGCATGTCCACCAGATTTTCACCTAGTTTATTAGTCATCCCACCTTCCAGTTCTACCACCAGCAGGTTTCATAGTCAGTCTACCAGCAATTTCAATAGCCAGTTTTCCAGTCAGTTTAATAGCCTGTCCACCAGCTACAGATGGGTGAACAGTGGATTAGCAGGCTGGCGCGCTATAGCTAAGGATTAAATGCGGCACCTGCGCCATGAAACACACACACACAAAAAAATTGCGAAATAATCTTTTTTTCAAGTGGTGCAATACCAGTGACCAGTAGGTGGCGCTCCGGCATTGCACTTTTGCTAGAACTCCTGTGCTAAGGTCCCCTAATCTCCCTGCTGGAGACTTCTCCTTACAGAAGGTAAAGTGGGTGGAAGAATCCTGCCACTGAACTCCTGGCACAGACAATGGAGAATTTAACAGTAAAATATTTATTAGCATTGGGATTATGCAGCACTGTACTGGACCATGGGGGAAGCTGTTGTATTTTAACAATATACTGTATGTGTATATCAACCACAGGTGGGGGAAGGATCATTGTCAGTAACTCTTTTTATACAGTTTTTTTTTAATGACAACTTTACAAATTGTTGGGGGAGAGAATGTCCATCCTGTATTTGGGTCCATTCTGTATTGTGCTGGGGGATTCCATCCTGTACTGAGGTTCCATTTTGTATTGGGGTGGGGCCTATCTTGTATTGGGGCGGGGGTCCATTTTGTGGAGGTCCATATTGTGTTGGGTTGGGGGTCCAAATTGTAATGGGGTGGGGTCCATATTATACTAAGTGGGGGGTCCATATTATACTAGGGTAGGGGTCCATATTGTACTGGGGTAGGGGTCCATCCTGTACTGGGGGTCTATTCGTTACTGGGGTGGGGTCCATATTGTACTGGGGTAGGGGTCCATCCTGTCTGGGGGTCCATCATATTGTACTGGGTGGCATCCATCCTGTACGGGTAGTCCATATTGTACTGAGGTGGGGATCCACCTGTACTGGGGGTCTATCATTACTGGGGTGGGGTCCATATTGTACTGGGGTGGGGATCCATCCTGTACTGGGGGTCTATTCATTACTGGGTGGGGGTCCATTTACTGGGGGGGGATCCTCCTACTGGGGGTCTATTCATTACTGGGGTGGGGTCCATATTTACTGGGGTGGGGATCCATCCTGTACTGGGGGTCTATTCATTACTGGGGTGGGGGTTCAATATTGTACTGGGGTGGGGTCCATATTGTAAGTGACACACCCGCAACAAACTGCTGTTCCAGACGATGGAATAGTTACAACGTTCTTTGCGTTTGCCAGGATTGATGAATGCGGCCCAAAGAACGCATACATACTATTACCATCCAATTTTTCGGGTAGGAAAATTTAGATGGTGTAGTTACGTAATCAGGTATGTCGAAGGTGTGGTTGGTGTAGTTAACTTAGTATATTATACTAAGTGGGGGGTCCATATTATACTAGGGTAGGGGTCCATCCATGTACTCTGGGGGTCTATTCGTTACTGGGGTGGGGTCCATATTGTACTGGGGTAGGGGTCCATCCTGTACTGGGGGTCCATCATATTGTACTGGGGTGGGCATCCATCCTGTACTGGTAGTCCATATTGTACTGAGGTGGGGATCCATCCTGTACTGGGGGTCTATTCATTACTGGGGCGGGGTCCATATTGTACTGGGGTGGGGATCCATCCTGTACTGGGGGTCTATTCATTACTGGGGTGGGGTCCATATTGTACTGGGGTGGGGATCCATCCTGTACTGGGGTCTATTCATTACTGGGGTGGGGTCCATATTGTACTGGGTGGGGATCCATCCTGTACTGGGGGTCTATTCATTACTGGGGTGGGGTTCATATTGTACTGGGGTGGGGGTCCATATTGTACAGTGACACACCCGCAACAAACTGCTGTTCCAGACAATAATTACACGTGTCTTTGCGTTTGCCAGGATTGATGAATGCGGCCCAAATAACGCATACATACTATTACCATCCAATTTTTCGGGTAGGAAAATTTAGATGGTGTAGTTACGTAATCAGGTATGTCGAAGGTGTGGTTGGTGTAGTTAACCAGACCAGTTATACACCATATGAGAAAATCCAGTGAGGGTAGGCTCCAGAAATATAGTTAAAATTTTAATGGAAACCTTGACGAAAGAAACATGATGTCATCGCGTGTTAACGAGCGAACATAAGATGTCTGCACATTTAGTACATGTTCATGTCACCTGTTTTTCAGCTGTTTAAATGGTCAAAATTTTTGTGAGTTCCACTGCAAAACTTTTGACCGGCGGATTTTAAAAGCAGAACTGGGAGTTTCAACATGAAACCAGGTTCAGGTCAAAGCTCCACAACCCTGTCCCTGTGCCTAACTCAGCACCAAACTAGTAGAAGATAAAAAGGAAATGTGGAGGTTCTACGGGGGACTAAAAGAAAATAAGAACAGTTTCTACAACAATACTTACAGTATGTTTAGCACAATGGGGGGATGCTATATCGGTCGCTTTAGTGCAAATTTATTAATTAATTTGTGTAAAACCCACACTACCCGATGTAGTTAGGGATTAGATAGATTTCTTTCTACATCTGCCCAAATGTTCTTTATCAAGTGTGAACCATTCTTAAAGGGGTGGATTCTTATATAGAAACAGGAAGTGAATAGAATTAAATTATGTTATGCCCTACCCTTTCTTTTAACAAAGACACCCCCCCCCCTTTAAAGCCCGTACACCTTAGTTGTAGTTTGATTATTAGTATTATTCACCACTTAAATAATATTAATGTTTAGCAATGTTATAAGTAAGGCTGGGTGCAGATATACTAACCCCCTGGGTGAAGGTTTTATAAAGTGATGTGAGGTGCTCCATCTACTAAAGTTTTTTTTACCATACCATAAATTACTCTGTGCTAAGTGACTCTCTATTGGAAAAAGATTTGAGGGTTCTAGTAGATAACAAACTTATCTATTAGCAAACGGTACCTGGAAGTGATGGCTAGAGCTAAGAACATATTGTCCTGTGTGAAAAGGGGAATAGTCCACAGGGCTAGTCCACACTAGCATGTTTTTTGCACATTTACACGCGTTTTCGCACACGCGATTGCGCATGAGATTTCAGTTAGAATGAATATGAATGTTTGCTTTTACGCAACTTCCGACGCGCATGCAATTGCGCATTCTGTTTCCATTTTGCATTAACCATTTTTGTTTGCACAAACGCATCCGTTTCCATTATGGAAAATAGCAAAATCGCATGCACAAACACGAGACAACACGCAACAATTCACTGAATTGCACACAAGCGATAACGCGCACTTTGGTGGGTTGTAGGCTTCAGACTAAAAGATTATTCTATCTTTAAAAAAACACTGATAAGGGCTAGGCCACACTGCTGCGCTTTTTTTACACTTGCGTTTTTTTCATATCATTGAAAACACGTCAACACACCAAAAACGCACGTTTTCGGGTGCGTTGCGATTTGCGTTCCGCATTTTAAATCGCAATTGCATGTGTTTTTCAATAGTTAATGAAAAAACGCATGCGCAAATGCAACGAAATCGCAAATGAAATTGCATGCGTTTGCGTTTGCGTTGCAGTGTGGCTGTGCCCTAAGGCCTTATTTGGAATATGTGGTGCAGTTCTGGAATTCCTTGGAAAAGGAAAGAGGTCACAGAAGGGCAACTGCATTTTTAGGGGATAAAAGGACTCGACTGTGCAGACAGAATAGATAAGTTATAGTTTTTTACTATAGAGAGACAGCACGTACAGGTAGGTACATGATACTTTATATTAATATATTTCTAGGTCCTACAATAAACTTTCTGTATTCTTTCTCTAAAACAAAATGGAATATAAAGGAAAAAAGTAAAGGTCGCTTTAGATAAGCATTGGCAAAATCCACAGAAAAGCCATTTAATTCTCCTTAAAATAAAGCAATTTTAAAATATATTTATTACCGTATATACTCGAGTATAAGCCGACCCGAGTATAAGTCGAGGTACCTATTTTTACATGAAAAATTATTAAAACATGATTGACTCGAGTATAGACATTATGACCACTACTGCCACTACTGATTGACTCGAGTATAGACATTATGACCACTACTGCCTTCAGATTCTGTATTGTTTTGAGGCTTTAGTTGCCCTTTAAATAGACAGCAGCATTCCCATACAGTAGTCCCATACAGTAATAGCCAAATCCAGTATGGCTATTACTGTATGGGACTACTGTATGGGAATTCTGTCCATTTAAAGGGCAACTAAAGCCTCAAAAAAAAAAACCCTTGCCCAATTCTGTAACCCATCATCATGATTGTATTGTTTTAAAGGCACTCCAGATGTTTGGAAACTTAAACTTCTGTAGTGGTAAGCAAATAAAAATCCTCTTTGCCCAACTCTGTAACCCATCATTGTAATGTTTTGAGGCACTCCAGATGTTTGGAAACTACAACTCCCAGCATGCTTTGCTTGCTGGGAGTTGTAGTTTCTAAACAGCTGTATTGGCAACTTAACTCTAACCCCCACAGAAGAAGAATACTGTAAAATTGATGATTGATCTCACCAGTCCCACAGGACTCGCTCCTTCCCTGCTCCTCCATCGCAAGACTTCAATGCAGATTATCGTAAGTTACGCAACTTAGTAAGTTACGTAAGTTACGTAACGTAACTTGCGTAACGTTGCGCCTGTGCCGCACATCTCCTGCAGCAGCTGTGTTAGCTCCGGTCTCCAGCTCAATGGATAAAGAAATGTAAGTAATGGCTTACCATTACCATAGTGCTTGTATCTCCTGTGCCATTTCCCTCCGATGGCATTCCTCCATTTCTTTACCGAGTTTACCGATATGACCCGAGTATAAGCCAAGGCAAGATTTTTAGGCTTATTTTTAAACCTAAAACCCTCGGCTTATACTCGAGTATATACGGTAATATAAAATTGACTTGTAGATGAAATCATGTTTTTGTTTTTTTGTTTTTTAGACTGTACATTTGCACATCAAACTGCCTTTAGTTGTGTTAATAAGCTCTTCTGGGTGTAGAGTGCCATTTTACATCCCACATCTCATAGCATCAAATGAAGAATGTTTAACAACAGAATCAATTTGTTCATCATTTAATTCCTTTCTTAGGAACTTTAGGATTCTCACCACACTGCCACGTAAATCCTGGAGAACATGATATTAGTTAAGTTACTATGGCTGACTTATAAGGCTTACCAGATCAACAGATTTCAATGTACTTGACAGGGCTAAGTCCAAGGGCATGTCCACCCCCAGTTTTTCCCCCCAAAACCAGGACCCACCAGAATCCTAGTATTACAATAATTTCCTGGTTCCCCAGTGTTCCTGAAAGAAGATATTCACCTTAAAGTGTGCCAATCCCCCTTCCTCTCTTGTAAGCCATTGTTCATGACTGACGGGTAACACTTGAAAGACCTATGGATCGAAGAAGAGAAGAGAGACTGGCAGACTTCAAATTTACTATCTTCTTTAAGGAACACTGGTGAGCTAGGTAAGCATTTCGATACTAGGTTTCTGGGGTATACTGGTTTGAGGGAATGTTTTCCCTGTGATTTCATGATATTTTTTTAAATTATTGATACTGCAGTTATTTCCCTACCAGTTTTGCTGTCTCTTCTTTTCATATGCTGAATCCCTAGCTAATTTGTTACCATAACCATAATTATACTCTATCAAAGGGCATGTCCACCCTTTCCAAGTGCTGGCCCCTATGTATAGTTTTGAAAAATCCTTACCTTACATTCCTGCTCCTTCTGGTTCTCCTGTAGTCCTTGTCCAAAGTCCAGGAAACTGAAGAGCAGTGGCTGTCTTCCTGTCCAAGGGTCTCTGCCTTCTATGATGCCTCCGGGAGGGATGCTGACATGCGCAGGGGAGCTCTTTCCCCCCTCCTTCCCTCCCTCCCTCCCTCCGGATCCCATCTGCCTGTACTTCTTCCTACTGTAACAGACTTTTGCTATAATGTTCTTAAAGGGCATGTCCACCCCTTTTAAATACTTTTGATATATAGTAGGGCTCCCTCCCCCAGCCCCAACCGCTATAATAGATTTTTCAGACCCCCCCGAACCTTACCTCTTTCCTCCGGGGTACTGTATGAAACTGCAAGCAGGGCGCTGGACCGGCAGCCGCGTCCGTGTTTGGCTGAAAGGCAGCCAATCACGGATGTGGCTGCCGGCAGTGGAGAACGCCCGGGGGAGAGACGTAAGGTAAGTAGAGTTCGGGGGAGTTTCTGAAAAATCTATTATAGCGGTTGGGGCTGGGGGAGGGAGACCTACTATATACCAAAGGGGTTTGTAGCTAGGGAAGGGAGAGCAAAACGGGTGGACTCTGCTAGGCTCCTGGTGGACAGTTTGTTGGACTTTGGAGGAACATTGCAGGAGAACCATTTGGAGCTGGGATGTAAGGTAAGGATTTTTATGCACTACAGAGTGGCGCCAGCAGTGGGTTAAATTATAGTTTTGGGGGTGGACATGCCCTTTAAGGATTTCCCACACCCAACCGCTATAATAAAACTAAAAAAAACCCTTTCAGATATCTAGTTACAGCCCCTTCGCTCCCGCGACTTCTCCTTAGCCGGCAGCCATGTCTTTGATTGGCTGACCGGCAACCAATCACAGGCGCAGCTGTCGGTCAGGCCCCTCTCTGCTGTTTCCTGTTAGCAGAGAGGGAAGAGGAGACTAACGGGAGTGAAGGGTCTGTAAGTAGATATCTGAAACTTTTTTTTTTGTTTTATTATAGCGGTTGGGGTGGGCAGCCATAAAGAACATACAGGGAGATTCAATAAAAGTTCTTATCGTTTAAAATGGTGTTCATTTTGCCCAAACCAATCAGATCTTATTTAACATTTGAAAGCTAACATCTGATTGCTTAGGCAAAATTAGCACCATTTTAAACGATAAGAACTTTTATTGAATAACCCTGATTATGTCAAAATAAAGTTTTTCAAGTGGACATGCCCTTTAACCATTATAAGCATTAATGGGATCAATTCATGTTTCATACTTATTTAAAAACTTTATCTAAAAACTGAATAGAACTTACTTACAGTTTATCCTCCTATACAGTTCACATAGCATCCCAAACATCAAATTACATCTTGGATATGTCATCTTAGCAATCAGTATTAATAGTTATTTAGTTTATGGTACGGTCTGTAATTACTGGATGCTGTGTATGTATCACAGTATTTTATTTTTTATAAACTACTGGCTATTACAATGATCAATCAACTCACATCAGGCACTAGTGCAATTATTTTATGTCACACACACAACCTATCAGTGTGTTTATGATTGTGGAGGAACCTGGGATGCCCAGAAGAAACCCACGCAAGCAAAGAGAGAACATGAAAACTCTTTGCAGATGTGTCAAAGAATCAAACCCAGGACTGACTTTTTTTGCTGCTGCACAGTTGGGGAACATAGTGGAGTTTAAAGGGCATGTTCACCCCCAAAACTAAAATTTGCCCCAGTGCTAATTCTCCTGGAAGACTCTGACATGCACAGGGGAGCCTTTTCCTCTCCTGCCTCCCTCTGGATCCCTTCTGGCTGTTTGGTGCCCTACCATTAAAAGCCCTTTTTCCATAGTGTAGGGCACCCCTGCCCACCCCCAACTGCATATTTACTTTTGTAAAACAAGCCCAAATTCTTACAGTCCTTCATTCACCTCGGTTGTCTGCACAACCGGCAGCCATGTCTGTGATTGGCTGTCTGCTAGCCAATCACAGACGTGGCTGTTGGTCCCACCCCTCTCAGCTGCTTCCAGCTAGCAGAGAGCCGGGAGCAGAATGCCGAAAGAAAGGAGTAGCAATGTAGATGTAGATATGGGCTAGTGTGGATTTGAGGTGGCATTTGCAGTGCCTGTGTAAAAAATATTTTTTTAACCTTACATAGCCCAAGGAATAAAATTTAAATTAAGATGAGAATTGAGTTTTATGTGCCAATTTTAACATTTTTACTGTTAAACAAATGCAAAGAATAAGATGTCAACCAGAATGAAATACAAATCATTGTATTGTGACAGCATGAATAATGAGGAACAATTTGGAATTATGTGTACTGTATCTAGATTTGAAATTTGCTCCAATTAATGGTGGTCAGGTATATAATAAAGATGATATATTTAGGTCATGTATTTTAGGTACTATGAGATCCCCAGTTTTGAGTGGCACCACTAGTAGATATGAACAAATCTGTTTCGTTTTGCCACCGGTTCTGCCAAATGCATTGAAATCACACAGAAAATTACAATCATTATTCTGATGATGGAAACTGTAGTCAATGTCATTACCTTGGAAGAGAATCAAACCTGGATAACCGTTTTTTGTTTTTTTTTTGATAGGAAAACAAAAATCGGACGGCCAACGTTTGTACTATACCCATATTGTACGACCAGGATTGTAGCGTATATGGACAAACCCTTAACTTTCAAGGGCCAGTCTACTTAGAATAATATAAAGTAAGAGTTTTAGAAACACACGAGACACAGGTAATATGTGAATTTACAGCTAATAGAGAGCATTCAAACATTTCAATCAGCAATACTGCACCTGCTGAAGCTCCCCATAGATAATGTAAAACAAATTCTCCTTTGTGATTTGCATGCATCTTTTAACATGGTCAAATCAGGAGCCAAATAGAACTAAAAAAGATTGAAAGATTAGAATTGATAAGGAGATAAATGGTTGGAAAGAGAAACAAAACTGGGACAGAACTGCACTAAAACAGCAAAGCCACAGCAGCCAATCAGCATCATATTACACTACACATATTGCACTAATTACGTACATTCAAAACGAAGAGGCAAATTTGCCTTTACTATGTCAGTATTGTACAATGTTCACTAAATGCTATTGGTCACTGCACTGAGGGGATTCTAAAATAGTTTTTTTTTTAAATCTAAATAACCAATTTCCCCTGTCCCTAATTGTTAAAAGTATTTTGCAATTGTCAAATCAATGCAAGTAATAGAAAGCAATGGTGTGTTTTATAAAATTAATTTTCATAAACTGATATCAAGAAGTAATTAATAATTGGACAAATGTATTCACAATTAAAGTTTCCCCCCCCCCACACACACCACATACATGCCCCCTTTCTTTTAAAGTACCAATGGTAAAGACATTCAATTCTAGCTCCTTACCCTTTGGTGCACATTAGTTTTCTTGCAATACCTACACAAAATCGCACTCACCTGTCCATTTTGGCCCATCTACCTATAGAATGATATGATCTGACAGAAGGGAGAAGGGACAGGGCTAGACCAGGCAGCAAGTATTTCTTATTGGGGTAATCCCAGGGGTGCAATGTGAAATAGATTTATGGGTATAAAAATAAATCAAGGGTTTTGCAGCTGGGCAAATACACTGAGGTCTGATGCAATAAGAAATAAAGAAATATGTACCAGTGCTTTTAATTTGCAGGAACCAATTTGATTTAAAGGGCATATCCACCCCCTTTTTCATTTTTTTCTGTAGTGTAGGGCTCCCTCTCCCACCCCCAACCGCTATAATATTTTGTCTAAAAACTCCCCCGATCATTGCTTTCTTTACTTGTCTCCTCCGATGTTCATTCCTGGCCCTCTGCTTGCATAAAACTGCAAGCAGGGTGCCAGACCGGCAGCCGCGTCCATGATTGGCTGAGAGGCAGCCAATCATGGACGCGGCTTCCGGCTGCACAGAACGCTGGGGGAAAGAGGCAAAGTAAGTACAGATCGGGGGAGTTAATAGACAAAATACTATGGTTTTTGGGTTGACATGCCCAATTTTGTGAAAGCGCAGAGGAGAATATATTCTATAAAATCTTTCATAAGAACTTTTGACTCTTTGTAGATATCATTAAACCAATAAAACAGGGAAAAGGACAGGAAAATATTGAAATGAAATTTTGCTGTTTTCTAAAGATGGCCCTAGGAATTCAGTGCGGCAGAGGAAAGAGGGAAGGTAAGTAATATTTGGGGCACTTTCTGAACTTAAAACTATTGTGGTTGGGGGGACAGGGAGAATATTATGTAAAAAGGATTTTACGCTAGGGGGAGGGAATCCTAATCGGGAGGGAGAGGGAGGGGGAGGGAGGGGGAGAAGGGCTGCAGTACGCATGCCACACTTCTCCCGGAGGGGAGAAAGGAGGCAGAGTCCTATATGGACTCTGCAGTACTCCTGGTGGGCGTTTTTTCGGACTTTAGGGGGGGATAGCAGAAGAACCAGATGGAGCTGGGATGTAAGGTAAGGATTAAACTACACTACACAATGGGGCCAGTAGTGGGGGGGGGGATTATAGTTTTGGGGGTGGACATGCCCTTTAAATGTAATTTCTAAAAAAAAACTAAAAAAATAAACAATATCAGTACAAATATTTAATTTTATTTAATAACAGACAGCAGTTACTTTCAATATAATGTCATAGGAATGTATGTTTAGAATATTAAACTCTCAGCAGAACTGTTGGTTCTTACCTGTGTTCTCGCCAAAATAAAGAGTAGTTGGATTTTTAATTAGACAGTTTTCTGTTTTATTAACTAACTTGTCACTCTAACATCATTAACCACTGTCACATCAACAGAACATTTTAGGTAATAATGTAGACATTTTTACATGGGAAACAAAAGCTGGAAGTTGCACTCCAATTAAATGTGAATTTATTTCAAACCAAACATGAGTACAACGTTTCGGGGTACAAGCCCCCTTCTTCAGGTGATGTGCAACACAAACAACCACAAGGTTAAATACTCTCCTGTGAAATGACACTCCTACTTGGGAGTGTCATGTGCAAATTAGCATAATTAATCAGTGCATAGTAAATCAGTGCATAATTGATAGACATAATACAGGAACACAAAGGTCATTTAAAAGAATAAAAAAGGCATCATAACATACTTTCCGTGCAACATGTCTTAAAATTTAAAAAAATAAACTCTTATCTCCTAAGTGAATCAAAGTGCATCCAGAGTCCCACTAGTCCAAAGTGCATGTAGTGTTATAGCAGTCCTAAGTGCATCCACATTCCTTTAAAATTCTACAGCTTTCTTAATTCATAACGTCCACTAGGGGGGGTAGAATTTTCTTAAACTGAAAGCAAGTTACAAATTACATTGTTGCAAACATCAAATAGGCTACAAAAACAAGGATTCAAACTATATCTACTAAAATGTTACTTACAACAGTGGAAGAATCATTCATTTAAAGGTGGGAAGACAGGTTAAAAATAAGAGGAACAGTTTATATCTTCATTTAAACCATAGGGAGAGAGGGTTTCCAATTTATCACTCCAAAAACATTCTCTATGCAATAATCTTTTTTCAAAATTGCCTCCTCTTTGTTCCTATTCTTATTAACCACCTCCAGTATAAGCCATCTTAACTGCCATGCTTGGTGTCTGTGTTCTAGAAAGTGTTTACTGGTAAATGACCCAAGGTAAACTGTTAGGACCTTCCATACTGGGGTTACCTTGACGTGGTTGGAAGGCTTTTCACTTTTATGCATAAAATTGTAACTAAAACCCCCCATGTTTTTACTGTTTGCACTAGCATAGATATTACGATATATGGGGCCCAGGAATGTGCATTGATCATCTCTTTTCTTGTTTGTTCTAAAGTTTTGGTCAGATCAGTAGCACTTCCATTATTTGTTATAGAGTAATTTTGCCACAGGAGTGCTCCCACAGCCCCCCTTTTGTGTATATATTGTAGCAGAGTTTCTCTGCAGGAAGATTGACCAAGCTTCCATGTGGTAGTAGCACCCCCAACACGTCCCTTTAATTGGAGGTCTTATGCCTTGAATACTAAGCATTGGATGAGAGGCCTCTTCCCTCCTTGTTAAAAGCCAGTAGGCGGGGAAGTGATAGCCTGTAATACTAATCCAATGCAAGGTCAGGAAGACAACCTTCCCAAGAAAATGTAACCAAGCAGGGAGTGTCAGCCCAGATAAATGACCCAAGGTAAACTGTTAGGACCTTCCATATTGGGGTTACCTTGATGTGGTTGGAAGGCTTTTCACTTTTATGCATAAAATTGTAACTAAAAACCCCCATGTTTTTACTGTTTGCACTAGCATAGATATTATGATATATAGGGCCCAGGAATGTGCATTGATCACCTCTTTTCTTGTTTGTTCTACTGATAGATGTTTCATACCTTTTTTATCTATTGTACCATCGAATTTAGAAATGTCTCTTTTATGTTCCACAATTCTTGTTCTAATTTCCCTTTTGGTTTTCCCCACGTATGCTGTCCCACATGGGCATTTCAATAGGTAAATTACCTCAGCAGTTTTACATGTGGTGAAGTCTTTAAGTTTTATTTCATTACCTTTTAGGGGATGGGAAATGGTTTTGCCTGGAATGATAGCATTGCATGCTTGACAATTCCTACATGGAAATGTGCCGATCTGCGGATTTCCTAAAAATATACTGGATTTTGGAGGTACTAAGTCTGCTCTTACCAATTCATCACCCAGGCTCCTAGCTTTTTTATATCTGATAGGAGCTGGTTTTTAAATAATGTCTCACATTCAGGGTCAGCTTGCAGTATGTGACAATTATCTTTGACAATTTTCTGGATTTTATTGGACAGATTTTGATAGGTGGACACAAACTGTAATCTGTCCACTTGGGTCTGGGTTTTTTCTTTATTTAGTAAGAAGTAATTAAAGGGTCACTATACTCACTCAAACAACTTTACAATATCTGAAACTAAAATTTGAGAGAAGTAAAATGGTGATACTCACATATTTATCTGTGCTTGCTTTGTCATTAAATTATTAATGTTTAGTGAGTGCTCCTAATTGCCCCCACCCCCCTTACTCACTGCCTTCTTGTAGTGTCTGTGACACTTATAAGTTCTGCACAGCCTCACTATGGACACTGCTCTGTTTACACATCTCCCCCCCCCCCCCCCCCTCCCCCTGCCTTCTTTTCTCTGCTGATTCTCTTAATTGTTGCAGAAATTGTGCTGGCAGGCAGCTAAAGATCCTAGTAAGAGGTCATTAATGGGTCACATATTACAATTTCTGCTCCTGCAATGACAGGTCTTTCCCTGTAAATGCTGTGATTAAAATGATGATTTCTCAGGATCTACAGCACAGATTTAAAATCTGAAAAAAGTAGCAGTGGGAACTTGCTGTATTTAAAGGTATAATCTTTAGATACCCTTTAATAATTGGACAAATGTATTCACAATTAAAGTTCCCCCCCACACACACACCACACACGTGCCCCCTTTCTTTTAAAGTACCAATGGTAAAGACATTAATTTCTAGCTCCTTACCCTTGCATATTAGTTTTCCTGCAATACCTACACTAAATCGCTCTCACCTGTCCATTCTGGCCCATCCGCCTATAGAATGATATGACCTGACAGAAGGGAGAAGGGACAGGGCTAGTCCAGGCAGCAAGCATTACTTATTGGGGTAATCCCAGGGGTGCAATGTGAAATAGATTTATGGGTGTTAAAATAAATCAAGGGTTTTGCAACTGGGGAACTGACCTTCAATCTAGAGTGTGGGCAAATACACTGATTTCTGATGCAATAAGAAATAAAGAAGCATGTGCCAGTGCTTTTAATTTGCAGCAAACAATATGATTTAAGTTGTTTACTGGGTTATTGTAGTTAGTGAATGTCTAATTGTTTGCCCCAGATTAAAAGTACTAATAGAACCTTTTCACCTCATGGCAGTTCAGAAAAGTCCCCAAAATGCATTTTCACAAACTTGGCAAAAGTATTTCAAAAATGTTTGATGAAAAGTTACTTTTCGACGTTTTTTTAATATCTTACTGACCTTTCACCACAAACTTCAGCGATGTGTAGGAAAAACAACTTTGTCAAAGCGCAGAGGAGAATATATTCTATAAAATCTTTCATAAGAACTTTTTCCTCTTTATAGATATCATTAAACCAATAAAACAGGGAAAAGGACAGGAAAATATTGAAATGAAATTGATTTCACTAAAGATGGCCCTAGGAATTAGACTAAAATACTTATTTGTAAATATTCTAAAAACTGTGATTTTGCACAGCAATGGACCCCTTCCCAGGTTTATATTTTTATCCTACAAACTTACCATTCCCATGCAAAAAGTCTTCTAAAAAATCATTTTATGGTAGTGACACAGAGATACAAAGACATCCTTTGGATTCCTCGACATATAAATACCCTGAAATAGCAGCAAGAAGGGTTAAATGTATTAAAGGGTCACTATAAACACTTAAACACCTTAAACTACAAATTTAGAGAAGCGAAATGGTGGTATTTATCTGTGCTTGTTTTGTCATTAAATTATTAATGTTTAGTGAGTGCTCCTAATTACCCCCACCTCCCTTACTCAGTGTGATAAAATGTAGAAAATCGAATTCCTTTATATGTGAAATAGTTAAATGTCATTTTAACTAAAAAATAAACAATATCAGTACAAATATTTAATTTTATTTAATAACAGACAGCAGTTACTTTCAATATAATGTCATAGGAATGTATGTCAAGAATATTAAACTCTCAGCAGAACTGTTGGTTCTTACCTGTGTTCTCGCCAAAATAAAGAGTAGTTGGATTTTTAATTAGACAGTTTTCTGTTTTATTAACTAACTTGTCACTCTAACATCATTAACCACTGTCACATCAACAGAACATTTTATGTAATAATGTAGACATTTTTACATGGCAAAATACTACTACTGCTATAAGTACTACTACTACTTTAACTACAATACTATTACTACTACTACTACTACGACGACTACTACTACTACTACTACTACTACTACTACTACTACTACTACTACTACGACTACTACTACTACTTCTACTACTACTGTTACTACTACTATTACTATAATTATTATTGTTACTACTACTACTACTATTACTATTAATACTAGTATTACTACTACTATTACCACTACTACTAAGAAATATGGGTAAAAAATCACAGTGCTCTGATTAAGCAACAATACAAATAATAAACCTTAATATTAAATGCTACTTAAAAATAAAATTCCTATCCCATTATTATTAAATCAGGATCACATGTCCATTAAACATCTTTCCTGCTCTCTATTTACATTTTAGAAAGAATCAACTTTTAGGTGTATTTGATGCTCCTCCCACAATTAACAGTGAAGTCTCTGAAGAACCATTTAGGTACATATTACTAAAGCAGTCGGAATCATTAGATTTTTTTCTACCATCATAACAGAATTCTCATGTTTGTATGTATGTATATGTTTAGTTATATAGCACTACTTGAGGATGCAAAGCTGTACAGTATTAAAATACAAAAAGCAGTAAAAGGGGGACAATAAATAAAAAGTATGTGCATCATGAAATGAAACATATAACATGAGGCAAGAGGTCCCCATAGAGCTTACAATCTAATTAGGTGGATAACCTACAGAAACATAGGAAACGGTAGAAGTGCCATAGTAATAACTGGTGCTGTGTCAACAGTCCTATGCTGTGCTGTGCTCAGAGACGTAGGATGGGAGGTTAGATTTAAACTTGTTTATTGTGGTTTCTTGACATAGAGAGAGGGGAATAGAATTCCAGAGCATGGGAGCCACAAGAGATAAAGGTAAAAGGTGAGAGGAGGCAGTGTAAGTGGGGGGTCGAGCAAGGACATATTGGGACACAAGAGAAGAGAAATAAGAAGGTGCAGCAGAGCGAAGGAATTTAAATGTTAAGAGAAGGATTTTGTAGCTTGTTAGTTGTTTAATGGGGAGAAAGGTAGATGTGTGGCACAGAGGAGATTTAATTTCCCAATTGTTAGAGAGTGAGACAATGCATGCGGCAGAGTTAAATATTGATTGAAAAAGATGCGAAGCAGGAAGACCAGAAAGCAGAAGGTTACAATAGTCCTGGTGTGAAAGGATGAAAGCATGGATAAGCATAGCAGTAGTCGGAAGGGAGAGGATAAGATACTGTACTTCTAGGTCCAGATGTTTTTTTCAGTAAGTAGATCCAACAGTTTCTTTCAGTAAGTAGGTCCAGACGTTTCTTTCAGCAAGTAGACACAGCAGTTTCTTTCAGTAAGTAGGTCCAGACATTTCTTTCAGCAAGTAGACCCAACCGTTTCTTTTAGTGAGTAGGTCCAGACGTTTCTTTAAGTAAGTAGACACAACAGTTTCTTTCAGTAAGTGGGTCCAGACGTTTCTTTCAGTAAGTAGGTCCAGCAGTTTCTTTCAGTAAGTAGACACAGCAATTTGTTTCTATATGTATGTATGTATAATTTTATTTATAAAGTGCCACTTGGATATGCAGTGCTGTACATTATAAAATACAAGGGGATAGGTGCAAGAAATTATATAGATAAATAAAAATTAAATACAATTTCATACATCGGTTAAGAACACATGTAAATAATGGATAAATTGATATAAGTGCAGCATGCCATGACCCATTAGGAATGAGATCCCTGCCCCGAAGGGCTTACAATCTAGGTGGATGGGACAACATACAGATACAAGTGGGGGGATGGGGTGGGTACAAAGTGCTTGAGATGGCTAAAAATGATTTGCTCAGAAAGGTAGGATAAAAGTCTAGATTTAAGTACTGATGGGTGTCACCTGGCATTTTATCCTTCCTTTATATAAAAATATTTTCCATTTTGTGGAGACTACATTGAGTTTTTAGACTGTACTATGTAGGTGGGGGTAGGCTAAAATAATATTATACATAGTTAAAGTATATATTGTAATGTTAAAGGTATAACATTAATTAGTTTATTAATATGTTCAAAATAAAGATATATAAGTGTGTAACAGTATGTAAATGGCATATGAAATAAAAAATAAAAAAAGTACTAACATACAGAATCTCCTCATGTTTGAATGGACTGGTCAAAATGGGAGCTATAGACACACCTCTCAAATTTATTAAATTCTGCAGGGAAGTTTGCTGTAATGTCCTTATTGTCCTTATTATCCAATAGGTGTGCTTCTTGTAGCTGCTGTAGCACTACATCACATCCTGATGCAATGCATGCTTTACAGTAACATCTTTTAGCTTTGCATTGTGGTAGAGACTTACTGAGCATGTGCGAGTTAATGGCCAATCAAAAAAAAGTTTGCTTTCCCAGTAAGTGTAGCTGACATCCGGCTGTATTGCATTGTGGGAGAGAGTATCAGGATGCTTTAGAGTTATATCCTGCTGTATTGCATTGCGGGAGAGAGCTTCACATCCTGATGCAATGTGTAGTGGGAGCTAGTGGGCGTGGCCAAATGACACTGCTTTACTGAAGACTTTTCTTTCTCCTACAGGCTGCTATACTAAAGGATCCCTTTGTTTTGGCTGCTTCCCTGAAGGGAAGTTTCCTTCTTATGCTGGTAAGTGTCTAAATGTTATTTTTTGCTTTAGTGTACAGTCTCTTTCCGTCTCTCGCTGTGTCTCTCTCTCTCTTTTCTTTCTCTGCTCTCTCTCGTCTCCTCTCTCTCTCGCTCTCTGTGTGTCTCCTGTCTCTCTGTCTTCGGTCTCTCTCGCCTGTCTCCTCTCTGGTCTCCTCTCCTCTCTCTCCTCCCAAATCCGTCTCTCTCTCCTTCACCTCCCTCTCTCTCTCGCGTCTCTCTCTCTCCCTCTGTCCTCTCTCCTTCTCCTCTCTCTCTGCACCTCTCCTTCTCTCTCTCTCTCTCCTCGTCTTCTCCTCTCCTCTCTCTCCCCTCCTCTCCTCCTCTTGTGCTCTCTCTTGCTCTCTCTCATCTCTCTCTCTCCCCTCTCTCTCTCTCCTCTCTCTCCTCTCTCTGCTCTCTCTCTCCTCCTCTTCCTCTCACTCGCCTCTCCTCTCTCCCCTCCCCTCTCCTCTCGCCTCTCTCCTCCTCTCTCCTCCTTCTCTCGATCTCTCTCTGTCTCGTCTCTCTCTCTCTTGCCTCTCCTCTGTCGTCTCTCTCTCTTGTCTCTTCATCTGTCTCTCTCCTCTCTGTCTCTCTCTCTCTCCGCTTCTCTCTCTCTGTCTCTCTCTCTGTCTCTCTTCTTCTTCTTCTCTCTCTCTGTCCTCTCTCTCTGTCTCTCTATCTGTCTCCTCGCTCTGTCTCTCTCCTCTCACTCTGTCTCTCTCTCTCGCTCTGTCCTCTCTCTCTCTGTCTCTCTCTTTGTCTCTTTCTCCTGTCTTTTACGCATGGCTCACAATGATCAGCTTCCAGTTAGTACAATTATAATAATTGTCACATTACTGTAATAGTGGCCGACTGTATTCTAGCAGCCAATAGAATACCCCATATTAACAAGCACCAATTCCTCCTTACTGACGCATGTGTGTAAACTACAGCATCTAACAAACCCCTTCTACATTGGTGGAATCCAGGTAAAAGCCAATAGTGTTCCGTTTAACTGGGAGAGAAGGCATTGCCTATAGAAATGGTGGTCGATCCCTGCTGTTGCTAGGTATTGAGACGCTGCCTGTTCCTGCTTGAGAGTCCTGGGGATTAGCTGGAGAGGGAGTTAATGTGTGTTACAGTATTGTATGTATACAACTATGACAGCACCTGGTCTGGGGCTCCAAGTGCCGCGGGAAGCCCCGCTGAGCCTCCCAACATTCGCGGCGGGGCCAGGAGCCTGGTTTTCAGCCGCAAACAACCCAAACACCCCCTGGAAGTCGGAACTACCAGGAAAGCTCCAAGTGCCACAGAAGTCCCGCAAGCATCCCACCAACACTCGCGGCGGGGCCTGGGAGCCTGGTTTTCGGCCGTGGACAACCGCAAATTACCCCTGGAAGACGGAACTACGGGAAAGGCTCCAAGTGCCGCGGGAAGTTATCATTAGGAAAAAACGGATCTATAACATAATAATTACACTACAAAAATAACAGCATTATTACTTAAAATGTCATTCTTAGATAGGACTACCCTAATATGGAGGGCCTTGTAAGTGGCGGGTAGCTTACACATATATTTTAATCAATATATGTAACTAACACTCCAGCAAATTAAACTAAATAAAATTAACACATAAAAACCTACTGTGCACCAACGGGCCACACTTTTGCTAGTATATATAAACTTTTTAAAATAATGTTTTAATGCACTGTATTTAACTTTATGTATTTATAAACATGTTAGAACTATAGCCAAAGGATAGAGAGATACTATATAACATGTTATAGATAAGTTTGGCGCTATAAAACATTTTAATGGTTAAAGAATGGTAATTATTGTTTGTTAATTGATATGTCCTGCCCACAATATGGAGGACACACTGTATAAAATGTTGGTTGTGATCACTTAGTCTCCAGCTTGATAAAGGGTCCACCCAAACGTTCCAGGAGATGAATCTCACAGTTGGGTGAATAAAACAAAGATTTTTTTGCAACTTATTCGGTTTTGGAGTGTCTGTCTGCCCATTGGTTGATGTGATATTTATTGAAGGGACCGAAGAGCAGTACGTCAGCAGTGGACAACGGGATAGAGGAATGGTTTTTAATAAGTTGTGAGTTACCGTATACATATGCCATATTGAGCATGCTGAAAAGGTATCTATTACCATCTGCTGACCAATTTCAGTTTGCATACAAACATAACAGAAAAGTGGAAGATTCTGTAAATTCTGTATCCACACATGTTTGTTTCATTTGGATAGAACTGGGTATTGTCAGCAATGTTTCTGTCGACCATTAAAAACTTCAGAGGATGTGAAATCGTTGCAGGGGGATCTAGATAGATTGTCACATTGGGCTGCTAAGTGGCGATGAGATTCAATGTTGATAATGTAGGGTGATGCATTTTGGACTTAAAATTTTTTTGTGCACTTATACTAAATGGCTCTGTGTTAAGTGAATCACTGTTGAAAGGGATATTGGAGTTTTGGTGGTAATAAACTTAAAGGTAGCAAGCAGTGCCAGGCGGCAACAGCCAGAGCCAGCATGGTATTGTCTTGTATAAAGAGAGGTATGGATTCAAGGGAGAAATTTAATTCTCCTCTTTACAAAACATTGGTAAGGCCTCATTTGGAATATGGATGCAATTTTGGAATCCTGTGACAAAAAGGACATCTTTGAAATGGAAAGTTTCAGAGAAGGCGCACTAAATTAATAAGGGGATGGGGGAGCTTGAATATGAGAGAACTGAAAAGTTACAATTATGTGCGCTGGAGAAAAGTGTGCTTGCATGGGGGTATGATTATTGTGTATAAATACAATACACGGGCCATACAATAAACTATCTGGGGCATTGTTCACCAATAGAACATGTCAGAGGACACAAGGACATCCCTTAAGACTTGAAGAAAAAAGGTTTAGGCTTCAAGTTTGGAAAAGGTTTTTCACTGTGAGAACGGTAAAGCTATGGAACTGTCTTCCACTGGACGTTGTTATGGCAGGTTCATTGGTCAGTTTTAAAAAAAGCTGGATGAGTTTCTCAAACAAGGAATGTTGCAAGTTACCGATTATCTACTTTCGATTCGATAATCATCTACTTTCGATTTCGATAATCATCTACTTTCGATTTCGATAATTATCGAATTTTCGATAAAAATCAAAACTCGAAATTCGAGTTTCGAAAAATCCGGGAGTTCCGAATTTTCGGCGGGACTTCGAACCCGCCGGATTCGATTCGAAACTGGGTTCTATTAGAACCCAAAGTAACTCCTAGTTATGATAATAAACACATTGCTGTAGTTATGATAGTAAACCATTACTGTATATGTAATAAAGACATTACTGTAGTTATGATAATAAACATGCTACTGTAGTTATGATAATAAACATGCTACTGTAGTTATGATAATAACAGTAACTGTAGTAATGATAATAAAGACATTCTGTAGTTATGATAATAAACATTTTGCTGTATTTATGATAATAAATACATTTCTGTAGTTATGATAATAAACATGCTACTGTAGTTATATAATAAACACATTACTGTAGTTATGATAATAAACACATTACGTAGTTATTATAATAAACACATTACTGTAGTTACTAATAACACATTACTGTAGTTATTATAATAATATGTTACTGTAGTTATGATAATAAACACATTACATAGTTGTGATATAAACCATTACTGTAGTTATGAACATTTTAAGTCATGAAAACACCCCTGGACACATTTCTGCATTTAAAGGGCATGTCCACCATTTAAAAAAACCTTTTGATATGTGGTAGGGCTTGCTCCCCCAGCCCCAACCGCATTAATCTATGTGCAGAAAGTCCCTCGATAGTTACTTACCTTCCCTCTATCCTCTGCCGCACTGCCCGGCCCTCTGCTTGCAAGTAGTAGAGATCGGGGGACTTTCTGCAAATAATGCGGTTGGGGCTGCGGAAGCAAGCCCTACCACATATCAAAGGATTTAATGGTAGGGGAGGGAGACCAAAACGGGAGGGAGAGGAATGGATGGGAAGGGGGATGGCTGCTCAGAGCATCCACAAACCTCTCAGAGGAAGCCTCTACTAGGTTCCTAGTGGACAGTTTTCTGGACTTTGGAGGGGCATTGCTGGGCAACCATTTATCTGGGATTGTACTTGTAATAGTACTTGTGCTACTTATACTATAAATGGCTCTGTGTTAGTGAATCCCTGTTGGAAAGGGATCTTGGAGTTTTGGTGGATAACAAACTTAAAGTAGCAAGAGTGCCAGGCGGCGCAACAGCCAGAACCAGCATGGTATTGTCTTGTATAAAAGAGAGGTATGGATTCAAGGAGGAAAATGTAATTCTCCCTCTTTACAAAGCATTGGTAAGGCCTCATTTGGAATATCAGTGCAATTTTGGAATCCTTGTACAAAAAGGACATCTTTGAAATGGAAAGGGTTCAAGAAGGGCAACTAATTAATAGGGGATTGGGGGAGCTTGAATATGAAGAGAGACTGGAAATTACAATTATGTACGCTGGAGAAAAGGCGCTTGCGTGGGGATATGATTACTGTGTATAAATCCATTAACGGGCCATACAAAAACTATCTGGGGCATTGTTCACCAATAGAACTGTCAAAGGACACGAGGACATCCCTTAAGACTTGAAGAAAAAAGGTAGGCTTCAAGCTCGGAAAGGGTTTTTCACTGTGAGAACGGTAAAGCTATGGAACTGTCTTCCAGTGGACGTTGTTATGGCAGGTTCATTGTCATTTTCAAAAAAGCTGGATGAGTTTCTGCAAACAAGGAATGTTACAAGTTACTGGTATTGATACATAAAGTAAGGTTGATCCAGGGAAATTTCCGATTGCCACTTGGAGTCAGAAGGAATTTTTTCCCCCTTCATAAATTTGGTGGTTTTTTTTTGCCTTCCTCTGGATCACAGTTAGGCAGGAAATGAGGATATTGCTAGATGGGTTGGACTGGATGGACGTATGTCTTATTCAACCTCAAATACTATACTTACTATGTAAGGTAAGGATTTTATTACACTACACAGTGGGTCATAGGGGGTAAATTATAATTTTGGGGGTGGACTGCGCCCTTTAAATGAATAACTGAAACCCCATGGCCATCATAAAAATTATACTCCTTTTAATGAAATAACTATTTCCTGGCCACAAATGTCCGAAAAACACTTTACTAACGTAATGTTGAAATTCCAGCACTTAGGGGTATATTATAAAAGTCTGAAAACAAAGGGCGAATGGTGCGATAAAGTATCGTGGTGAAACTTAACGCGACTAGAAATTAATAAGATTAGAGCATGCGAAAACCATTTCAAAAGGCGGAAATAGCGTTATACCAAGAATAACCACAGAAATGTCTCACAAATTAGATATGTTTCATTTCAATATTTTTCGCAAAAAAATAGGAATCTCTCTAGCATTACAAGCTAATGTTAACATCTACAACCAAAACATTGTTGTTAAGGGCACGCCACACTGCGCCGCAAAGGATTGGAATTGTAAATGCAGTGCATTGGAAATCGCAGGAACCTTTTGTGTAACCTGAGATTTACATTAACTCAATGTGCGTTTGCGCATGTGCTCCTGCTTGGAGTTGTGTGTGATTAGTGTGTTTGCGCACGCAATTGTAATGCCATTCACTTTTTTAATGCATTCACCTTACTAATGTGTGGTCGCCTTTCTAATGCATACTATCCAACGCGCGTTGGCTTTTCTAACGCACATTCACCCCGTGCGCGGTTGCCTTTCTAATGCAGCGATCGCTTTTCTAATGCAATCACCTTCCTAGTGCGTGTTTGCCTTTCTAATGCGCTATCACTTTTCTAATGCACCTGCCTAATGCGCGCTTCGCCTTTCAACGCACATTCGCCTTCCAATAACGCGTTCGTAATAAGAATGCGCTTTCATCAGCTCATTAGGCGAAAGATTTTATTAAGAATTGCTGTTTCTCTTAATCCAATGTTCCAAATATAGTAACAATTAGGGATGGCCGGTTCACGGATCGCCACGTTCGCGAACGGCGGATTTTTCCAGATTTTCCGTCTTCCGAATTCCGAACCGCGGATTTCTCATATTTTTTTAAATTTTCAAAATTACGAGTTTCTCGTATTTCGAAAATACAAGAATCTCGTAATTTCGAAAATTTTCAAAATTACGAGGATTTCTGGTATTTTTGAAAATATATATTTAGAAAATTTCAAAATTACGAGGATTCCTCGTATTTCGAGTTTTTTTTTATTTTAAGGGTCCAGTCCCGGATTTTCGAATTTTCGAATTTTCTTGAAAATTCACGGATCCTCGAGCGGACCGGATTTTGCGAAGTTCGGACATCTCTTATAACAATTACGTTGAACAGCTGACTAGCCGTACAATATTGTGTGTGTTTTTTCACTTCTTGTGCTACAAATTTGACATAATTGAAAAGCATCAACAATTAAGTTTAATTGAATAGAAACACTATTTAAACCAGCTTCTCATTGCGAGTAACATGTCTGAGGAGAAGGTGTTATTTTGGGGCACTTTCAAATCTTGCAGCAGCTGCAGTGCTCTATGTGGAGGCTGCAGAGAGGCCACATGGAGGACAGGACAGGAACATGTCAGTTAGGATCTACGGCCCGCTCGTTTCTTCAAAGGAGATTTAGTCATCTGGACGACTTTTGGTTGTGCGTCACTTTAGACTAAATACATATGAACAAAATTTTTTCCCGACCGATCGTATTGCCGACGACGACAGTAGTCGCCCCTACGGTCGGTCAGAATGACAGAAAAATTTCCGTTGGTTGTTATTGGCTCCCTTTACTTTAGCAAACGATCGTTTACGTGTATGGCCGCACAACCGACCGATCTCCATACCGGGGCTGTCTGATCCTAACTGCCTGCCTGTCCTCCATCTCTCTGTCATGTGGCCTTTACACATGCAGCATTGCTGTTACTGCAAGGTTTTGTCAATGCCACCAGCAAACCACTTGCTCCTCCGACATTTTCTCTACACACAATGATTAACCTGCTTAATAGTGTTTGCTTTCAATAATTATAAAGCGACCGGCGTTATAAATACACCGCGCATTAGGAAGGCGAACGCTCATTACAAGGGGACTGCATTAGGATGGTGAATGTTACATAGAAAAGCGAAAATGCTAAAAAGGCAAACGCACATTAGAAAGTCGAATGCATTAAGAAAAGCGAACGCCATTAAGGGCTCGGCCCAACAACAAGGTTGGAGAGAAGAGTCGCATTGTGTTGCCGCAAAGAGTAGTAAATTTTTTTGATGTATTTTTGTTATTTTGTAAAACAAAGTTAATATTTCTTCACAAGTTAAATTAAAAAATATATATTTATAAACACTAATATTTATAAACTTAAAGCCAAACGGAAAGTTGCCTATTTCTTTATTATTCACAACTCTTCTTTTTTTTCTCTTCATGATATTAAAGCTGGTACACACCATGCATTATTTCAATCTAATCAACCAATAGTTCAGTGTATCGGTCGATCAGAAGAAATAATCGCATGGGTTTTCACCAGTGTCCCACCGACCATTCGTCCAAATCGGAAAAAAGGATGATCGGACACGCGGAAAACTACGTCCGATCGTGTGGTCCTCTATGGAAAAGTAAGACCTAAAAAGGTTAACAAACATGTCAAACAAAGTTTACATAAAATAAGGTATTTGTGGAATGATCCCAAATATTGACAAATGTGCAATAATATACCTTCATAAATATGTCCTAAAAAATTTAAAAAGTTAAAATTGTAATCATTTGCTTTTCGTGCATTGATTGACAGTTATTTGTGGCAGTAAAATAAAGGGGAACTGTGGTCTCCAAACACCACCTCTCTACGTGCTCAACAGCCCAGATATAAAGAAATGACTGACCAGAAAGTTAATGGTGGGAGGCTGACGTGATATTCCTAAGGCTTCTCCTGCCAGTGCCACCGGCAAGCACAGCCTCAGACTCCTTCAGTGTGTAAGGGAGTCCTCCTCTCTGCTGTGTGAAGGACCTGCAGCTGCAGAGAAGGGAATCTACAGCCCTTCTTTCCCACTATGTGAAAACAGCCTTTTCCGGCAGAGTTCTCACTCTGCCGGAAAAGGCTGTTTCCACAGAGTTTTCTGTAGGGGGGAGGGGTCTGAGTGCCCCACGCACCTGGGTCTTATGCACCCGGGAGTAGGTGGGGTATGACACCCGCAAGTGCGGGGCCACGACACCTGCTTTGGGCAGGGCCACATGGGTCTGTAAGAGAATGGGCTAAGGGGGGCCTGCAACTGTAGGGACCATGGGGGCTGCAAAGGAGAGGAGGAGACACAGGGCAGATTGACTGACATTGTTTCAGAGCAGGAAGCGGGAATTGCAGGGGACCTAGTGATGCTGCTGCCATATCACACCATAAATGTAAATATCTTCAAAACTATGCAAAATAAACAATAAAAATAAATTGCAAAAATTCTAGGAGCATTCCTATCAATTTACCTTAATCATTTTTGCACCACAGCTCCCCTTTAATGAAAGAAACTAATGTACAAACTCACATTGGAAAAAGAGGACTTTTCTCCATCATCAAGTTCGCGATAAGAATAGGCACCATTTAATGCACTAAAAACACTTTTCGCTTTGTTATAATCGCGATACGCCTTTTAGTTCTTTTCGCATTTTACCACTGCGATGTATAGCGAAAAGCTGTTTTCGCGACCCTTTATAAATTGCGTTAACGGTATTTTCGCAACACCATTGCGGTAAGGAAAGCGAAAAGTTAACGCGGCTTTTCACTCATTTATAAAAATGCCCCTTAATAATTTGATTTTTAAGAAAAAAAATCTGCTTACCTTTGAAGCACAGTCCATTACACTGAGCTGCCTGACTAAATGTTTTCTCGGGGACTGTTATTGAATAGCTTACTGTGCAGTGTTTCTATACTGCTTTCATCTCCCTTGACCTAAATAAAAATGTGATGTATTAAAGTCCTCCAAGGCTTCCAAAAATTGCCGTAAAGTTTCTTTTTATTCTTCCTCCTATTCAATCATATAGGCAGCATAAATGTCTGGATAATTCTGCAGTGAAAGGGTCCCTAGTCCCCAAATATAAGATGTCAGCAAGAAGACCTTAAAGAAAAAAATAAGGCTACAACTAATACCTCAAGAGACTGCTATCCAAAGCAGTGGTACCCCACTAATAATAATGCAAGTCTTTACTCTCATACTGTACATTTGTGTATAATATTGAATTACCCAGTTAATAAAAATGATAAAATTAAGCATTTGCCTTGGTTCCCAAATATATTAACATACAATTCTTCAAATAAAACATTCTTTCATTGGAGATGGGTGTATTTACAATTCAGATAGGCCTGACAATATATTTAAGGTAATCCACATTGAAAAACATTTTTGTGTGTAAAACACTATCGGGGAGATTCAATAAAAGTTCTTATCATTAAAAATGGTACTTATTTTGCCCTGGACAATCAGATATTATTTAACTTTGAAGCTAACCATCTGATTGGTTGGGGCAAAATTAGCACCATTTTAACAATAAGAACTTTTATTGAATAACCCTGTATGTTTATGCTATATATAAGGAAATTACAGCCATAATGTAAGTTTTCTTATAAATAAAGCCTTGAAATTCAGGTTTGGATCCTGTGGAAACTTAAGCCATAAAATGTTTTAGTTACCCCATGGGTGGCTGGAAATAGATTCTGATTGATGTTTCATCTGAAATTGTGTTTTTAAGTTAGACACATGATTGAACTAATTTTAAAGAATAGAAAATAAGTACCCCCTGTGGAGAATTTTAGACAAGAGAGAAGCCTTTACACATTGTTTTTTTTCCAGTAAACATTTTATTAAGATTCTTCTGCAATACACCTAAGTTTGAAGTAATTATTTCTGTTTTATCCAGGTTTTAAATTTTAATAAAAATATAGTACACTCTAAAATAAAATTAATTTGTTGAAATACATTTTTTTTTCATTGCTATAGGTATTATATTTATTCCTTTCTTAGCCAGGGTAGAGATGGGCGAAACAGCTAGGTTTTGTCCGTTTTTGGTTTTCGGATCTCGGGAAACCCAAAGGTCCGAAAATCCAAATGGAACTTGCAATCGGGACTTCAGAGCATGTTTTCGATTTTTATTCTCAAAAATAACCTTGAACTTCGATAATCCCCGAAAGTATATTATCGAATGTTTGAGGTTTTTCGAAAATGCGCTCTGAAGTCCTGAAATCTGAACGATCTGTCCAGTTTGACAGAACATTTAGATTTCAGAACTGACTGGTTCCATTTCAATCCGAGTCGGACTCAGATCCCATCTCAAGCATATCTTTGAAAGGTACCACTAATTAGCGAAAAGTGGTGTGCATAGTGTGCCACTGTTGTGGCGTGGTGGGTATGGTTTCCTGTGGTGGGCATGGCTAACATTGATAACTTAAACCCTACAAGACGGGGGGGCAGAAAGGTGAATAGATAGATTGATAGCTAGGTAGGTAGATATATGGATAGTAACAGTAATTGAGGTTGAATAAAGATATCCGTCCATCAAGTCCAACCTTTTCACCCTGATTTTTAACCCTATTTAACAGTTGATCCAGAGGAAGGCAAAAAACCCAGCTGAAATTTAGAAAATAATAAAAAGGGGGGGGGGTTCCTTCTTGACTGCAAATGGCAATCGTAAAGTATTCCTGGATCAACCAGAACTGCAGTATATGTATTAATACAGTAATATTTTTAGTTTTAGAAACTCATCTATCCCACTTTTAAAGCTATTTAGTGAACTTGCCATTACCATATCTGCTGGAAGCCACTCACTGTAAGAAACCTTTCCTAACCTGAAGTTGGAACTCTTTTCTTCCAACTCTAATTGATGATGTCTACGTGTCCTCTGATGTACCGATTAGTAACAATGCAAAATAGGCCCATTAATATATTTGTATAAAGTGATCATATCCCTTCATAAATGGCACTTCTCTAATGTAACAGTCCTAACTTGTCTAATCTGACTGCAAAGTCAACCCCTCCATTCCCTTTATTTTTTAGTTGCCCTTCTCTGAACGGCTTCCTTTCCAAGATGTCCCCAAGGGCGTAACTACCAAGGAAGCAGGGGGAGCAACCGCAGGGGGGCCTGGGATCCAAGGGGGCCCCCTCTTCTTATTTTTCCTATGACAGATATAGTCCTCCTCCAAGAAACCACTGTGGATGAAGCATGATAAGGGCCCCATCATATTTTTGCAAGGGGGCCCAGGGATTCCAGTTTACACCCCTGGATCTCCCTTGTATATGGGATTCCAAATAGGCCTTACCAGTGACTTGTAAAAAAGAATAATATTTTTTTCTCTTGAATCTATACCCCTCTTTATACGAGACATATCTTGCTAGCTAGTCGTTGTACGACCGACTTAGTGGATCTCCGAACGAACAACCGTTTCAGACTATAAGTGCCTACACATGAGCTGATTATTGGCCAAAACGTTTGTTCATACACATCGTGCTTCGCAGGTTGGGACCACAATCGCTGTGTGTATGAACTTTAAGTCATTTAGCAGAATTAAAAGAAGTAGCCACAGTACAAAACCCTGAGCACTCCACTTTAGCCCACATAGAAGTACTCCATGACCACCACTCTCTGTTTGAGATCCAATAACCAATTCTCTATCCATGTACAATGTTTTTTTTTCTAGGCCAACAGTCCTCAGTTTATACTTTGGTCGCCTATGTGGCACAGTATCAAAAGATAGCAAACTCCAAGTAACTACATCTACGATAGCCAGAATCTAAATTCTTACTCACCTCTTCATAGATAGATATAGGGAAGAATAGCATATGGTGAAAGATAACAAGCTAGCGAGCTAGATAGATAGATGGATCAGACAAATAGTGGATAAGTGGCATCTGGAGAACAGTCAAAATGGCACTGGTAGATTACTGAAAAGTAAATAAAAAATAAGTGCCTCACACAGAAATAATTGCAATAGTGCCCCATGCAGAAAACTATTATATGTGCCCCCATACAGAGAATAACAAGTGGCCCCCATAGAAGAATAACAAGTGCCCCACACAGAGCACTAGAATTACAATGCACCCACACATATATGATAAGTGCCCTCACATAGAATTGTAATAAACTGGCTCACACACGAGAAATTTTAATTGAAGTGCCCCAATACAGAGAATTATAATATGTGCCCCTACACAGAGAATTAAAATATAAGTGCTCTTACACAGATAATATAATATAATGCTCTTACACAGAGAATTATAAGTCCCCCACAGAGAAAATTACATGTCCCACACAGAAATTAGAAGTGCCTGCCTCACAAGTGACACACATTTGAATTTAAATATATATATATATATTATATATAAGGGTTAGTCTCTCCAAAGATGCATGACTCCTCCCATCAATCCATGGAAAGGTTTTCAAATGATGGAGCAAAAGACATGCCCATCGCCATCGCGGAGTAGTGTTAAGGAGACATATATCCCATACATCTATCGCTTAAAGCTTTAGTTTTAATTACTGAAAAGAAATGTATTTTACTGTCTGATAACCTATGCCTTAGTTATTTTGGCTAAACTTGAGATTCAGTATCAATGATATGCCAAGTTTTTGATTTCTTGCTCAAACTTTGATAAACACAGATCATAAGATCTGTTGCGGTAAGATGGGACAAAGAAAAGAGGAAATTCTCCAGAAGAACAGATTTTTGTGGGGGATGGAAAGACCTTTCCAGAGGAATAGATATTTGGTGGAGAATGACGTTTTACATGTGACCCTGAGAATATGCTACAATGGACTGATTAAACAACATAATGACCTTTGCCACACTAACTGTTCTAATCAACAACCCCTCGCTCACCTATATAACCCATTGCAACTAACAATAAAGCAGAAGAAGCATTTTAGCATACTGAACAGCTCGTGTCATGTGGGTTCTTTATAGTTTCTTCCCAGTCTAGACTGTTATATCAATTGATAACTAATTTGGAAGGGAACAGATAATTCCTGGACCTAGTTTGGTCCATAACAATATAGCCACCATTAAGCATAACATAATTCATTCAATAGATCAGTTATAGATCGCATGATAAAATTGCATATTTGGAGAATTCTTGCAGACACATTTCACTGCCTACACCTTTTTTGTGTCTTTAATATATGATATTTTTACGAATGCTTTGAGATAGAAATCCACTTATTTGGCTAGATTCTGTCCTATAGTTCTAATACTTGAAATTGTGGGACTCCCTCCTCTTACAGATTTTGTGGTAGATGATGGATATGGGTATGATCAGATTATCACACTTTACAAAATCTCAGGCATCATTTAGGAGGACTCCCAAGCGTAGGTATTCATTAATTAAGTTATCAAATTGGTGAAGGGCGGTCGGTGACAGTTTTAGGAACATTTTTTCCTCCTGAATGTTCATCCACTTCTTTAATTTCCCAGGGGCCCCACTTGAGACAAATATTAACCTTGCTTCATTAGAGCGGCGCCCCCTGTCCTTGCTCTGAAAAAACCTAAAACAAATTTGCTTTTTTATGTATGTGCTTGCCTGTACATCCTTCCTATTTTATAAACCAATTGCCTTTATTTATTTCTAGAAAAGAGCAGGCTAATGCAGCAACACAATGGGGATAAGAATGTGAGCAAAGTAAAATTGAAATAGATGTACGCAAATATATTTTGTTTGCATGTATAATCTGTGTGGTCAGTGGGTATCTGTATATGTTGTATATTGCATCATTTTGGCCATTTTATAAACCAAATGTTGTTTGTTTTTTGGGGGGGTAGCCATTTTTCATGGAAAATATTAGTCAATATGAAACAGTTGCTTTATGGTGTATAAATATACATGCTCCATGTTGATACTCTCATCACACAGTTACAATTTGATCTTTTCTTATCAACATAATAGTAGTTTTATTATAGCATAAAATACTTATGCTATAAAATTAACTTACAACATGTGGACATTGGGAAATTAGTTTTAATTTTGTAGTTTCATTATTTATAGCATTTACAATCAAGTAATATTTAAAAACATCACTAGTGAGTTTAACATGATAATATCTAATTACCACAACATTTTAGATCTAAAAAGTAAACAATATGTCTTATTTGTCACACAGACAGTGGTTATCACCTTCTTGCCATGGAAATTTCATGTTCAGATCTTTCATCTTCTCCTGATAAACTTATCAAATATTCACTCTGACCCACAGTGAAATGGTTTTTCCAGTCCCACAGATCCTCTTGGAGACAGTAAATATGTTGGTTAGGAAGAGTGTATTTGTTTCTTTAAAAGCGTTATACTGTATAATGTATTTATTATAATATACTGTTAAGGTATAGGTGAACGTACCAGTTTATAAGATTATGTATAATGCCGCAGATAACAGTATGACTAACTATAATTAACTAATAACTATTTATCTGCTTAACCTCTGACCAACCAAAATTTTGTATGTTTTATTAAGTTACAATATGTAATAAACCTTCAGTTGTAATTCAAGGACAATTATACTCACCTTTTCCCTGATCCATAGCTGCATAGTACCCCAGGGTAGGACCTAAATCTCTAAGTCCTCGCCTCTGGTACTTTCATAAACTCCTGCAATACTTCCTCTGTGCTCCCCTCATCCCTCTTCTCTCTGTAGTTGACAGTCCATGATGCAGCCAATGGGAAGACAAGCCTTCTTGTAGAGCGTGTCTTCCCATTGGCTGCATTGGATCTGTCACTTCCAGGGGAAGGGAGGAGGATTGGAGCCACCTTCAATATTATCTTGGTGTATAACATTCATCTACATTTAAATCTACATTTAAAATACCTTTAATGAGAGTAACAGGTAGAACAATTTTGACTAAAATAAAAAAAAGGGTATGAAATATATGAGCCGAAAACAGTTTTAGTTTCAGGATTGTTAACACAATATTTTCCTCTGCAAACACCTATTTTCTCCTGCTCCCTACTTATAATGACTCCTACATATCAAGAATAAGAGGACTTTCTCTAAGTCCAAAAAACACGTAAATAATAATAACCAACAAAGCCAACATTTGAAAAATGCAAGATTTCCACCAATTATTACAACACATTCAACTGACAGGCCATCAAGCCAGTCCCTATTTCATAGGGATGGCCGGTTCGCGGATCTGAACCCGGATCCGCCGCGGATTTATCCCGTTCGCGAAACAGCGGATATTTCTGGATTTTCCGCCTTCCGAACCTTCCGAACCGCAGATTTCTCGTATTTTTGAAAATTTTTGAAATTACAGGGTTTCTTGTATTTTCGAAAATTTCGAAATTGTGAGGATTTCTCGTATTTTCAAAAATACGTATTTAGAAAATTTTTGAAATTACGAGGATTCTCGTATTTTCAGGATTTTTTTTCATTTTAATGGGTCCGCTCACGGATTTTCTAATTTCTAATTTTTTCGAAAATTCGCGGATCCTTGAGCGGACTGGATTTTGCGAAGTTTGGACACCTCTAATATCAATAGTGATAGTTTATCACGATTATGGTAATTGGAATGTGAAAATTCTCTACTTTTTTCCCCTTGAAAGTGCTGAAAACCCCCTTTAAGTAAATTGCCAGCCTGGAGGACCATGGGAATAGGAAAAACTCCTTCAATTAAAGATAATAAATTAAAGGGCAGTTCTGGTTAAAATACTTTATGTTAAAAAAAATCTGTACGTACGTATGTGTGCACATGTTTTTTTTACATAGTGCCTTTTGAGGACGCATCACTGTACAATATTACAAACAAAAGGCATGCACAATAAGTATTCATGGGCTAACACCCTTGGAATGAGATCTGACTGAATCCTGTGGGTGTAAGATTTCTTCCTACATGAGGAAATAGGATTAGAAAAAGTGTTTAAATCTGCTATTACAATTGACGAGAAAAGGTAAGAAATGTTACGGTGAGTTAAAAAAGGGTACACCTGCCCTTTAAAGAAAACAATTCAGATATACGTTTACTTACTCCATATGCAGTATGTGAATGGTTTTTTTTAGTATCTATAATTTGTATTGCAAAATGACATTATACATTGAATTCACAGCTTCAGTAAAATACATATTTTTACATAAATAAGTCAAATAAAATAACAACATAACCTGGGTTGACGAAACACTTCGTTATATAATTAAGATAATTTTTTCCCCATCACAATAATCACATTAGTACTCTCTGCAATATATTTTCACACCAGTTATCGCCAATTTACAAATTGTGCTATGCCAATTTAATGTTAATTTGGAGAAGAAAACTTTGGCGATAACAAACCTTTATAAGATGCCCTTATAAAATATGATAACAGTATCAACAAACTGTAATACAACCCAACACTATACCATGATATTGGTTATAAAACAAGAGAGAAGGGGATCCCAGGATGCCAGGACCCCAAGGAAATACAATCCAATGATAGAGCAGCGCCTTTAGAAATTCAACATAAGGGCTATCTAGCCATCCCTAGATGGGGGATCATATAACATATCAATTATTTTTCATTACACTAATATATTATATTGTGGGTAACCATGTGAATGTATAAACACCTTTGTTTTCTATTTAGACTCAATGTGTATCTTGTGCTTTGGGGAACTCCAACAAGTGTGTGCTTTATTAACACTGTACCTTTGCGCATCAAATTGCCTTTACTTTTGTCAAATAACTCTTTAGGGAATTGCATTCCATTACACATCTTGTTTTCCTTCATAGTGTCGAACGTAGAATGTTTTACAAAGAATCAATTCTTCATCGTTTATTCCTTTCCCAGAACTTGCAGATTCTCACCACACTGCCACGTAAATCCTAAAGAACATGACATTAGTTGACAAATAAACATGGCTGCCTTAGGCTAAGCATCCTCTGATGACTGGATAACAAATGTTCCGGGTTGTTTATTTTGATGATCCTTTTATTGATACTGCAGTAATTGCTAACCAGATTTGCTGTTCCTGGTTTGATAGTGCGTTAGTATTGTCAGTTTATCTTTTACCTCATTAGCAAAAAATATTGTATTTCCCTGTCTGTTTTTATTGTTGAATAAAGTAAATTGGAACTTTTACTAAATATCCTCCTATACCTTTCACATAGATGCCCAAAAATTTATTTAATTCTATTAAGTGGCCCTGTGTCTGGTCATCTTGGATATGTTTTATGTTACTCAAAGGAGTGACTCATGTTAGGGGCCTATTGGTGTTTTAGGTAATTACTAACTGCACTGAAAATTACTTGCAAAATTGAATTCAAAAACTAGCCACTGTTCTCAAGGTCCTGAGTCTCAGACTAAAATCCAATATCAACATTTACTAATAGAAAGGCCTTGTTCATTTATCATCGGATAAGACTGTGTTCTCTAGCTTGAGAAAGGCAAGTGAGCCAAGGGCCTCCCATCCAAGCTTTATATTAAAGGCACAGGATTTCCAATTAAATGGCCAGGTGGGGATTCTAATACACATTATCTTCTTAAAATACATACAATAGAAGGACTGAGGTGAATGCAAGTGCCAGTATGAAATTGTATGGTGCCTAGAAATGTGCATTGAGTAAATTTTCATTGTATATATGAACTATACATTTCCCCACCTAAATCTGTCCCTACCCCACCATTTCTATTTCTGACAATTACAAATTACACTTATTCATTTAGCACATAACTTAGGGGTTATTCTAACCACATTAACTAGTTGTTAAACTCTGTTCTTATTTCTTCGTTTTTGCAAAGTTAGGTTCCTCTCTCTGCTTATCCATGCTCTCATCCTATCACGCCTGGAGTATTGCTACATTCTGCTTATTGGTTCTCTGCTTCCACTTTATCTCCTTCATTTGATACAAAACTCTTTTGCACACGCTGCCTCACACTCTAATAAACAGCAACTTAAATCCCCCGTGCCGCACACTATCTGGCTCGCTATTAAACAATGTGTTGCTTACAAAATCATTCTCTTAATATTAAAATCCCTTCGCTTTTTCTCTAGCGTCTCTTAACCTAAACAAATCCCCCACCAAACAGCTTCCTCCAATCTTAAACCTTTTTCTCATGTGGCTACCATCCTCTGGAATTCTAATCCCCTTTTCAAGAAACTTAAATAAACAGGTTTTAATCTATCTCTTACATCCTACCTCCAAGGGCTCCAGCACAGTATAGTATTGTTTTAATTGACACTGCACAATTTGTCAATATAGCACTTTATAGTACATATAGCACCCTTCCCTATGTGACTTGCTGCCCACCTATCAGAATTGCACTAAAAAAATCCAAGGCACATCACAGTAACATAATTTCTCAAAGGTTTCTGTCTCCTACTACAGCTCTACAAGCTCTTTTACAGGCTTGCACATGCTCAAAGGAGGCAATCAGGAAAACATCATTCAGTCATTGGCTATGATGTCAACTGCCACATCCATGACCAACAGCTGCTAGTTGGAAGAACCATAAAGTAGAGAAGGCGTAAATAACAGAACTTGGGAAGCTTTTCTGGTAAGTCTTAAAATTCTCAGATTTCTAACTAAGCTGTTGTAGTTTTGAGTAGATAGACAAAGTGGCAAGTTTCGTTCAGATAGCGGTTCCCCGGAAGCTACTGAAGTTACAACTATCGAAATCCCATTGAATCTGAATTTGTAAATTTTCAGTGCAGTTAAAATTTTCGATATAAAGTTTTTGAAACTCGAAAAGTTTTTATCGGAAATCTTGACTTTTTGATGAGTTTTTAAAAATTTGGAAAATCCATTGGATCTGCTGATTTCGCTTAACCAGCCATTCTTAATCAAAACTAGTTTTTTTTTTTTAACAGGAGCAGATTCATAATATAGTATTGAGGTTTAAGGGGAGTTTGCCTACTATATATATATAATATATTAGAAAGTATATACCGCATCTCCCCTTTTTTTTCTTTTAAATAGCTGGTTATAAGTTGCATGTTCTCAGGGGCGGTCATTTGCCAAAAGACCCTGTACATGAACTGTAATATAACACCGCCCTCCAGAGCTGCTTCGTCAATTCTTTATTATGTGGCTGAACTGCATGCAGTTCAGCCACATAATAAAGAATTGACGAAGCAACTCTGAAGTGGGCGGTGTTATATTACAGATATATATATAATATTTTTTTTTTTTTTTTTTTTCAGGGCAGAACTTGCCCTTTAAATAAAAAATATTTTTTTAGTTATTTGCCTATTAATAGAATATATATCTGTATAATTGCTTATTCCCTTGTTTATATACTTGGTATTGTACAGTACTGCGTACCCCAGTAAATAAGCAAATACATGTTTACCTGCTGAAGCTCCTCATATGTAATATAGAAAAAGTTTTCCCTTTCTACCATCAGCATCCATCCTTTGACATGGTCAAACCAGGTGCCATATACAACTGAAAGAATTTGAAAGATTAGGGTTAATACAATGAGAAAGAAACAAATTAACCAGCTTTAAAGTAATGAAGGAATAGTTTACTGCAAAATGAACTATTCCCTTAATGCATTTATTGAAGACTGGGAGGATAAGGGGCTATTCCTTACTTTCTGTTCTTCGATCTATGCTTGTGGAGCCAGGAACGAAGAAAAAATTACCTTTCGCACGTTCCTCCGCTGTTACACTGAAATTCCCAACCAATTCCTGGTTCGGATCATATGTAGTGCAGACGTAGGCTAAAATAATATTATACATAGTTAAAGTATATATTGTAATGTTAAAGGTATAACATTAATTAGTTTATTAATATGTTCAAAATAAAGATATATAAGTGTGTAACAGTATGTAAATGGCATATGAAATAAAAAATAAAAAAAGTACTAACATACAGAATCTCCTCATGTTTGAATGGACTGGTCAAAATGGGAGCTATAGACACACCTCTCAAATTTATTAAATTCTGCAGGGAAGTTTGCTGTAATGTCCTTATTGTCCTTATTATCCAATAGGTGTGCTTCTTGTAGCTGCTGTAGCACTACATCACATCCTGATGCAATGCATGCTTTACAGTAACATCTTTTAGCTTTGCATTGTGGTAGAGACTTACTGAGCATGTGCGAGTTAATGGCCAATCAAAAAAAAGTTTGCTTTCCCAGTAAGTGTAGCTGACATCCGGCTGTATTGCATTGTGGGAGAGAGTATCAGGATGCTTTAGAGTTATATCCTGCTGTATTGCATTGCGGGAGAGAGCTTCACATCCTGATGCAATGTGTAGTGGGAGCTAGTGGGCGTGGCCAAATGACACTGCTTTACTGAAGACTTTTCTTTCTCCTACAGGCTGCTATACTAAAGGATCCCTTTGTTTTGGCTGCTTCCCTGAAGGGAAGTTTCCTTCTTATGCTGGTAAGTGTCTAAATGTTATTTTTTGCTTTAGTGTACAGTCTCTGTGTCTCTCTCTCTTTCTCTCTCTCTCTCTCTCTCTCTCTCTGTGTGTCTCTGTCTCTCTCTGTCTCTCTCTGTCTCTCTCTCTGTCTCTCTCTCTCTCTCTCTCTCTCTGTCTCTCTCTCTGTCTCTCTATCTGTCTCTCTCTCTGTCTCTCTCTCTGTCTCTCTATCTGTCTCTCGCTCTGTCTCTCTCTCTCACTCTGTCTCTCTCTCTCGCTCTGTCTCTCTCTCTCTGTCTCTCTCTTTGTCTCTTTCTCCTGTCCTTTTAGCAGCAGTGCTCACAATGATCAGCTTCCAGGTTAGTACAATTATAATAAATTGTCACATTACTGTAATAGTGGCCGACTGTATTCTAGCAGCCAATAGGAATACCCCATATTAAACAAGCACCAGATTCCTCCTTACTGACGCATGTGTGTAAACTACAGCATCTAACAAACCCCTTCTACATTGGTGGAATCCAGGTAAAAGCCAATAGTGTTCCGTTTAACTGGGAGAGAAGGCATTGCCTATAGAAATGGTGGTCGATCCCTGCTGTTGCTAGGTATTGAGACGCTGCCTGTTCCTGCTTGAGAGTCCTGGGGATTAGCTGGAGGAGGGAGTTAATGTGTGTACAGTATTGTATGTATACAACTTGACAGCACCTGGTCTGGGGCTCCAAGTGCCGCGGGAAGCCCCGCTGAGCCTCCCAACATTCGCGGCGGGGCCAGGAGCCTGGTTTTCAGCCGCAAACAACCGCAAACACCCCCTGGAAGTCGGAACTACCAGGAAGAGCTCCAAGTGCCACAGGAAGTCCCGCAGAGCATCCCAACACTCGCGGCGGGGCCTGGGAGCCTGGTTTTCGGCCGTGGACAACCGCAAATTACCCCTGGAAGACGGAACTACCGGGAAAGGCTCCAAGTGCCGCGGGAAGTTATCATTAGGAAAAAACGGATCTAATACATAATAATTACACTACAAAAATAACAGCATTATTACTTAAAATGTCATTCTTAGATAGGACTACCCTAATATGGAGGGCCTTGTAAGTGGCGGGTAGCTTACACATATATTTTAATCAATATATGTAACTAACACTCCAGCAAATTAAACTAAATAAAATTAACACATAAAAAACCTACTGTGCACCAACGGGCACACTTTTGCTAGTAATATATAAACTTTTTTAAAAATAATGTTTTAATGCACTGTATTTAACTTTATGTATTTATAAACATGTATAGAACTATAGGCAAAGGATAGAGAGATACATTATATACATGTTATATGATAAGTTTGCGCTATAACAATTTAATGGTTAAAGAATGGTAATTAATTGTTTGTTAATTGATATGTCCTGCCCACAATATGGAGGACACACTGTATAAAATGTTGGTTGTGATCACTTAGTCTCCAGGCTTGATAAAGGGTCCACCCGAAACGTTCCAGGAGATGAATCTCACAGTTGGGTGAATAAAACAAAGATTTTTTTGCAACTTATTCGGTTTTGGAGTGTCTGTCTGCCCATTGGTTGATGTGATATTTATTGAAGGGACCGAAGAGCAGTACGGTCAGCAGTGGACAACGGGATAGAGGAATGGTTTTTAATAAGTTGTGAGTTACCGTATACAATATGCCATATTGAGCATGCTGAAAAGGTATCTATTACCATCTGCTGACCAATTTCAGTTTGCATACAAACATAACAGAAAAGTGGAAGATTCTGTAAATTCTGTTATCCACACATGTTTGTTTCATTTGGATAGAACTGGGTATTGTCAGCAATGTTTCTGTCGACCATTAAAAACTTCAGAGGATGTGAAATCGTTGCAGGGGGATCTAGATAGATTGTCACATTGGGCTGCTAAGTGGCAGATGAGATTCAATGTTGATAAATGTAAGGTGATGCATTTTGGACTTAAAATTTTTTTGTGCTACTTATACTATAAATGGCTCTGTGTTAAGTGAATCACTGTTGGAAAGGGATATTGGAGTTTTGGTGGATAATAAACTTAAAGGTAGCAAGCAGTGCCAGGCGGCAACAGCCAGAGCCAGCATGGTATTGTCTTGTATAAAGAGAGGTATGGATTCAAGGGAGGAAAATTTAATTCTCCCTCTTTACAAAACATTGGTAAGGCCTCATTTGGAATATGGAGTGCAATTTTGGAATCCTGTGTACAAAAAGGACATCTTTGAAATGGAAAGGGTTCAGAGAAGGGCAACTAAATTAATAAGGGGATTGGGGGAGCTTGAATATGAAGAGAGACTGGAAAAGTTACAATTATGTGCGCTGGAGAAAAGGTGCTTGCATGGGGGTATGATTATTGTGTATAAATACAATAACGGGCCATACAATAAACTATCTGGGGCATTGTTCACCAATAGAACATGTCAGAGGACACAAGGACATCCCTTAAGACTTGAAGAAAAAAGGTTTAGGCTTCAAGTTTGGAAAAGGTTTTTCACTGTGAGAACGGTAAAGCTATGGAACTGTCTTCCACTGGACGTTGTTATGGCAGGTTCATTGGTCAGTTTTAAAAAAAAAGCTGGATGAGTTTCTACAAACAAGGAATGTTGCAAGTTACCGAAATTATCTACTTTCGATTTCGATAATCATCTACTTTCGATTTCGATAATCATCTACTTTCGATTTCGATAATTATCGAATTTTCGATAAAAATCGAAAACTCGGAAAATTCGAGTTTCGAAAAATCCGGGAGTTCCGAAAGTTTCGGCGGGACTTCGAAACCGCCGGATTCGATTCGAAACTGGGTTCTATTAGAACCCAAAGTACATCCCTAGTTATGATAATAAACACATTGCTGTAGTTATGATAGTAAACGCATTACTGTAGTTATGATAATAAAGACATTACTGTAGTTATGATAATAAACATGCTACTGTAGTTATGATAATAAACATGCTACTGTAGTTATGATAATAAACATGTAACTGTAGTAATGATAATAAAGACATTACTGTAGTTATGATAATAAACATTTTGCTGTAGTTATGATAATAAATACATTTCTGTAGTTATGATAATAAACATGCTACTGTAGTTATGATAATAAACACATTACTGTAGTTATGATAATAAACACATTACTGTAGTTATTATAATAAACACATTACTGTAGTTATGCTAATAAACACATTACTGTAGTTATTATAATAAATATGTTACTGTAGTTATGATAATAAACACATTACTATAGTTGTGATAATAAACACATTACTGTAGTTATGAACATTTTAAGTCATGAAAACACCCCCTGGACACATTTCTGCATTTAAAGGGCATGTCCACCATTTAAAAAAACCTTTTGATATGTGGTAGGGCTTGCTCCCCCAGCCCCAACCGCATTAATCTTATGTGCAGAAAGTCCCTCGATAGTTACTTACCTTCCCTCTATCCTCTGCCGCACTGCCCGGCCCTCTGCTTGCAAGTAAGTAGAGATCGGGGGACTTTCTGCAAATAATGCGGTTGGGGCTGCGGAAGCAAGCCCTACCACATATCAAAAGGATTTAATGGTAGGGGGAGGGAGACCAAAACGGGAGGGAGAGGAATGGAGTGGGAAGGGGGGATGGCTGCTCAGAGCATGCCACAAACCTCTCAGAGGAAGCCTCTACTAGGTTCCTAGTGGACAGTTTTCTGGACTTTGGAGGGGCATTGCTGGGCAACCATTTGGATCTGGGATGTACTTGTAATAGTACTTGTGCTACTTATACTATAAATGGCTCTGTGTTAAGTGAATCCCTGTTGGAAAGGGATCTTGGAGTTTTGGTGGATAACAAACTTAAAGGTAGCAAGCAGTGCCAGGCGGCAACAGCCAGAACCAGCATGGTATTGTCTTGTATAAAGAGAGGTATGGATTCAAGGGAGGAAAATGTAATTCTCCCTCTTTACAAAGCATTGGTAAGGCCTCATTTGGAATATGCAGTGCAATTTTGGAATCCTGTGTACAAAAAGGACATCTTTGAAATGGAAAGGGTTCAGAGAAGGGCAACTAAATTAATAAGGGGATTGGGGGAGCTTGAATATGAAGAGAGACTGGAAAAGTTACAATTATGTACGCTGGAGAAAAGGCGCTTGCGTGGGGATATGATTACTGTGTATAAATACATTAACGGGCCATACAATAAACTATCTGGGGCATTGTTCACCAATAGAACATGTCAAAGGACACGAGACATCCCTTAAGACTTGAAGAAAAAAGGTTTAGGCTTCAAGCTCGGAAAGGGTTTTTCACTGTGAGAACGGTAAGCTATGGAACTGTCTTCCAGTGGACGTTGTTATGGCAGGTTCATTGGTCATTTTCAAAAAAAAGCTGGATGAGTTTCTGCAAACAAGGAATGTTACAAGTTACTGTTTGATACATAAAGTAGAGTTGATCCAGGGAAATTTCCGATTGCCACTTGGAGTCAGAGGAATTTTTTCCCCCTTCATAAATTTGGTGGTTTTTTTTTGCCTTCTCTGGATCAACAGTTAGGCAAAATGAGGATATTGCTAGTTGGTGGACTGGATGGACGTATGTCTTTATTCAACCTCAAATACTATACTATACTATGTAAGGTAAGGATTTTATTACACTACACAGTGGGGTCAATAGTGGGTTAAATTATAATTTTGGGGGTGGACATGCCCTTTAAATGAATAACTGAAAACCCCATGGCCATTCATAAAAATTATTACTCCTTTTAATGAAATAACTATTTCCTGGCCACAAATGTCCGAAAAAACATTTACTAACGTAATGTTGAAATTACAGCACTTAGGGGTATATTTATAAAAGTCTGAAAACAAAGGGCGAATGGTGCGATAAAGTATCGTGGTGAAAACTTAACGCGACTAGAAATTAGATAAGATTAGAGCATTGCGAAAACCATTTCAAAAGGCGGAAATAGCGGTATAACACAAGAATAACCACAGAAATGTCTCACAAATTAGATATGTTTCAGATTCCTATTTTTTTGCGAAAAATAGGAATCTCTCTAGCATTACAAGCTAATGTTAACATCTACAACCAAAACATTGTTGTTAAGGGCACAGCCACACTGCGCCGCAAAGGAATTGGAATTGTAAATGCAGTGCATTGGAAATCGCAGGAACCTTTTGTGTAACCTGAGATTTACATTAACTCAATGTGCGTTTGCGCATGTGCTCCTGCTTGGAGTTGTGTGTGATTAGTGTGTTTGCGCACGCAATTGTAATGCGCATTCACTTTTTTAATGCATTCACCTTACTAATGTGTGGTCGCCTTTCTAATGCATACTATCCTAACGCGCGTTGGCTTTTCTAACGCACATTCACCTCCGTGCGCGGTTGCCTTTCTAATGCACGATCGCTTTTCTAATGCAATCACCTTCCTAGTGCGTGTTTGCCTTTCTAATGCGCTATCACTTTTCTAATGCACCTGCCTAATGCGCGTTCGCCTTTCAACGCACATTCGCCTTCCAATACGCGTTCGTAATAAGAATGCGCTTTCATCAGCTCATTAGGCGAAAGAGTTTTATTAAGAATTGTCTGTTTCTCTTAATCCAATGTTCCAAATATAGTAACAATTAGGGATGGCCGGTTCACGGATCGCCACGTTCGCGAACGGCGGATTTTTCCAGATTTTCCGTCTTCCGAATTTCCGAACCGCGGATTTCTCATATTTTTTTAAATTTTCAAAATTACGAGATTTCTCGTATTTTCGAAAATACAAGAAATCTCGTAATTTCGAAAATTTTCAAAATTACGAGGATTTCTGGTATTTTTGAAAATATATAATTTAGAAAATTTTCAAAATTACGAGGATTCCTCGTATTTTCGAGTTTTTTTTTATTTTAATGGGTCCAGTCCCGGATTTTCGAATTTTCGAATTTTCTTGAAAATTCACGGATCCTCGAGCGGACCGGATTTTGCGAAGTTCGGACATCTCTTATAACAATTACGTTGAACAGCTGACTAGCCGGTAACAATGATTGTGTGTGTTTTTTCACTTCTTGTGCTACAAATTTGACATAATTGAAAAGCATCAACAATTAAGTTTAATTGAATAGAAACACTATTTAAACCAGCTTCTCATTGCGAGTAGAACATGTCTGAGGAGAAGGTGTTATTTTGGGGGCACTTTCAAAATCTTGCAGCAGCTGCAGTGCTCTATGTGGAGGCTGCAGAGAGGCCACATGGAGGACAGGACAGGGAACATGTCAGTTAGGATCTGACGGCCTCGTTTTCTTCAAAGGAGATTTAGTCATCTGGACGAGCTGTTTGGTTGTGCGTCACTTTAGACTAAATACATATGAACAAAATTTTTTCCCGACCGATCGTAGTGCCGACGAGCGACAGTAGTCGCCACTACGGTCGGTCAGGAATGACAGAAAAATTTCCGTTGGTTGTTATTGGCTCCCTTTACTTTAGCAAAACGATCGTTTACGTGTATGGCCGCACAACCGACCGATCTCCATACCGAGGCTGTCTGATCCTAACTGACCTGTCCTGTCCTCCATGCTCTCTGTCATGTGGCCTTTACACATGCAGCATTGCTGTTACTGCAAGGTTTTGTCAATGCCACCAGCAAACCACTTGCTCCTCCGACATTTTCTCTACACACAATGATTAACCTGCTTAAATAGTGTTTGCTTTCAATCAATTATAAAAGCGACCAGGCGTTATAAATACGACCGCGCATTAGGAAGGCGAACGCTCATTACAAAGGGGACATGCATTAGGATGGTGAATGTACATAAGAAAAGCGAACATGCTAAAAAAGGCAAACGCACATTAGAAAGTCGAATGCATTAGAAAAGCGAACGCGCATTAAGGGCTCGGCCACACTACAAGGTTGGAGAGAAGAGTCGCATTGTGTTGCCGCAAAGAGTAGTAAATTTTTTTGATGTATTTTCTGTTATTTTGTAAAACAAAGTTAATATTTCTTCACAAGTTAAATTAAAAATATATATATTATTAAACACTAATATTTATAAACTTAAAGCCAAACGGAAAGTTGCCTATTTCTTTATTATTCACAAACTCTTCTTTTTTTTCTCTTCATGATATTAAAGGCTGGTACACACCATGCATTATTTCAATCTAATCAACCAATAGTTCAGTGTATCGGTCGATCAGAAAGAAATAATCGCATGGGTTTTCACCAGTGTCCCACCGACCATTCGTCCAAATCGGAAAAAAGGATGATCGGACACAGCGGAAAACTACGTCCGATCGTGTGGTCCTCTATGGAAAAGTAAGACCTAAAAAGGTTAACAAACATGTCAAACAAAGTTTACATAAAATAAGGTATTTGTGGAAATGATCCTCAAATATTGACAAATGTGCAATAATATACCTTCATAAATATGTCCTAAAAAAGTTAAAAAGTTAAAATTGTAATCATTTGCTTTTCGTGCATTGATTGACAGTTATTTGTGCAGTAAAATTAAAGGGGAACTGTGGTCTCCAAACACCACCTCTCTACGTGCTCCACAGCCCAAGATATAAAGAAATGACTGACCAGAAAGTTAATGGGTGGGAGGCTGACGTGATATTCCTAAGGCTTCTCCTGCACAGTGCCACCGGCAAGCACAGCCTCAGACTACAGTCAGGTGAAGGGGAGTTCCCCCCCTCCTCTCTGCTGTGTGAAGGACCTGCAGCTGCAGAAAGGGAATCTACAGCCCTTCTTTCCCACTAGTGAAACAGCCTTTTCCGGCAGAGTTCTCACTCTGCCGGAAAAGGCTGTTTCCACAGAGTTTTCTGTAGGGGGGAGGGGTCTGAGTGCCCCACGGCACCTGGGGCTTATGCACCCGTGAGTAGGTGGGGTCATGACACCCGCAAGTGGGCGGGGCCACGACACCTGCTGGTGGGCAGGGCCACATGGGTCTGTAAGAGAATGGGCTAAGGGGGGCCTGCAACTGTAGGGACCATGGGGGCTGCAAAGGAGAGGAGGAGACACAGGGCAGATTGACTGACATTGTTTCAGAGCAGGAAGCAGGAAGTGCAGGGGACCTAGTGATGCTGCTGCCATATCACACACATAAATGTAAATATCTTCAAAACTATGCAAAATAAACAATAAAAATAAATTGCAAAAATTCTCAGGAGCAATTCCTATCAATTTACCTTAAGTCATTTTTGCACCACAGCTCCCCTTTAATGAAAGAAACTAATGTACAAACTCACATTGGAAAAAGAGGACTTTTCTCCATCATCAAGTTCGCGATAAGAATAGGCACCATTTAATGCACTAAAACACTTTTCGCTTTGTTATAAATCGCGATACGCCTTTTAGTTCGCTTTTCGCATTTTTACCACTGCGATGTATAGCGAAAAGCTGTTTCGCGACCCTTTATAAATTGCGTTAACGGTATTTTTCGCAAACAACATTGCGGTAAGGAAAGCGAAAAGTTAACGCGGCTTTTCACTCATTTATAAAAATGCCCCTTAATAAATTGATTTTTAAGAAAAAAAATCTGCTTTACCTTTGAAGCACAGTCCATTACACTGAGCATGCCTGACTAAATGTTTTCTCGGGGACTGTTATTGAATAGCTTATCTGTAGCAGTGTTTCTATACTGCTTTCATCTCCCTTGACCTAAATAAAAATGTGATGTATTAAAGTCCTCCAAGGCTTCACAAAATTGCCGTAAAGTTTCTTTTTATTCTTCCTCCTATTCAATCATATAGGCAGCATAAATGTCTGGATAATTCTGCAGTGAAAGGGTCCCTAGTCCCCAAATTATAATGATGTCCAGCAAGAAGACCTTAAAGGAAAAAAATAAAGGCTACAACTAATACCTCAAGATGACTGCTATCCAAAGCAGTGGTACCCCACTAATAATAAATGCAAGTCTTTACTCTTCATACTGTACATTTGTGTATAATATTGAATTACCCAGTTAAATAAAAATGATAAAATTAAGCATTTGCCTTGGTTCCCAAATATATTACATACAATTCTTCAAATAAAAACATTCTTTCATTGGAGATGGTGTATTTACAATTCAGATAGGCCTGACAATATATTTAAGGTAATCCACATTGAAAAACATTTTTGTGTGTAAAACACTATCGGGGAGATTCAATAAAAGTTCTTATCATTAAAAATGGTACTTATTTTGCCCTGGACAATCAGATATTATTTAACATTTGAAAGCTAACATCTGATTGGTTGGGGCAAAATTAGCACCATTTTTAACAATAAGAACTTTTATTGAATAACCCTGTATGTTTATGCTATATATAAGGAAATTACAGCCATAATGTAAGTTTTCTTATAAATAAAAGCCTTGAAATTCAGGTTTGGATCCTGTGGAAACTTAAGCCATAAAATGTTTTAGTTAACCCATGGGTGGCTGGAAATAGATTCTGATTGATGTTTCATCTGAAATTGTGTTTTTAAGTTAGACACAGATGATTGAACTAATTTTAAAAGAATAGAAAATAAGTACCCTGTGGGAGAATTTTAGACAAGAGAGAAGCCTTTACACATTGTTTTTTTTTCCAGTAAACATTTTATTAAGATTCTTCTGCAATACACCTAAGTTTGAAGTAATTATTTCTGTTTTATCCAGGTTTTAAATTTTAATAAAAATATAGTACACTCTAAAATAAAATTAATTTGTTGAAATACATTTTTGTTTTCATTGCTATAGGTATTATATTTATTCCTTTCTTAGCCAGGGTAGAGATGGGCGAAACAGCTAGGTTTTGTCCGTTTTTGGGTTTTCGGATCTCGGGAAAATCCCAAAGGTCCGAAAATCCAAAAATGGAACTTGCAATCGGGACTTCAGAGCATGTTTTCGATTTTTATTCTCAAAAATAACCTTGAACCTTCGATAATCCCCGAAAGTATATTATCGAATGTTTGAGGTTTTTCGAAAATGCGCTCTGAAGTCCTGAAATCTGAACGATCTGTCCAGTTTTGGACAGAACATTTAGATTTCAGAACTGACTGGTTCCATTTCAGATCCGAGTCGGACTCAGATCCCATCTCTAAGCATATCTTTGGAAAGGTACCCTAATTAGCGAAAAGTGGTGTGCATAGTGTGCCACTGTTGTGGCGTGGTGGGTATGGTTTCCTGTGGTGGGCATGGCTAAACAATTGATAACTTTAAACCCTACAAGGGGACGGGGGAGCAGAAAGGTGAATAGATAGATTGATAGCTAGGTAGGTAGATATATGGATAGTAACAGTAATTGAGGTTGAATAAAGATATACGTCCATCAAGTCCAACCTTTTCACCCTGATTTTTAACCCTATTTAACAGTTGATCCAGAGGAAGGCAAAAAACCCAGCTGAAATTTAGAAAATAAATAAAAAGGGGGGGGGGGGTTCCTTCTTGACTGCAAATGGCAATCGTAAAGTATTCCTGGATCAACCAGAACTGCAGTATATGTATTAATACCAGTAATATTTTTTAGTTTTAGAAACTCATCTATCCCACTTTTAAAGCTATTTAGTGAACTTGCCATTACCATATCTGCTGGAAGCCACTCACTGTAAAGAAACCTTTCCTAACCTGAAGTTGGAACTTCTTTTCTTCCAAACTTAATTGATGATGTCTACGTGTCCTCTGATGTGACCGATTAGTAAACAATGCAAAATAGGCCCATTAATATATTTGTATAAAGTGATCATATCCCTTCATAAATGGCACTTCTCTAATGTAAACAGTCCTAACTTGTCTAATCTGACTGCAAAGTCAAGCCCCTCCATTCCCTTTATTATTTTAGTTGCCCTTCTCTGAACTGCTTCCATTTCCAAGATGTCCCCAAGGGCGTAACTACCAAGGAAGCAGGGGGAGCAACCGCAGGGGGGCCTGGGATCCAAGGGGGCCCCCTCTTCTTATTTTTCCTATGACAGATATAGTCTCCTCCAAGAAAACCACTGTGGATGAAGCATGGATAAGGGCCCCATCATATTTTTGCAAGGGGGCCCAGGGATTCCTAGTTACACCCCTGGATCTCCCTTTTGTATATGGGATTCCAAATGAGGCCTTACCAGTGACTTGTAAAGAAAGAATAATATTTTTTTCTCTTGAATCTATACCCCTCTTTATACGAGACATATCTTGCTAGCTAGTCGTTGTACGACCGACTTAGTGGATCTCCGAACGAACAACCGTTTCAGACGATAAAGTGCCTACACATGAGCTGATTATTGGCCAAAACGTTTGTTCATACACATCGTGCGTCGCAGGTTGGGACCCACAATCGCATGTGTGTATGAACTTTAAGTCATTTATAAGCAGAATTAAAAGAAGTAGCCACAGTACAAAACCCTGAGGCACTCCACTTTAGCCCACATAGAAGTAGCTCCATTGACCACCACTCTCTGTTTGAGATCCAATAACCAATTCTCTATCCATGTACAAATGTTTTTTTTCTAGGCCAACAGTCCTCAGTTTATACTTTAGTCGCCTATGTGGCACAGTATCAAAAGATAGCAAACTCCAAGTATACTACATCTACTGATATGCCAGAATCTAAATTCTTACTCACCTCTTCATAGATAGATATAGGGAGAGAGATAGGCAGATAGGGTGAAAGATAACAAGCTAGCGAGCTAGATAGATAGATGGATCAGACAAATAGTGGATAAGTGGCATCTGGAGAACAGTCAAAATGGCACTGGTAGATTACTGAAAAAGTAAATAAAAAATAAGTGCCTCACACAGAAATAATTGCAATAGTGCCCCATGCAGAAAACTATTATATGTGCCCCCATACAGAGAATAACAAGTGGCCCCCATAGAGAGAATAACAAGTGCCCCACACAGAGCACATAGAATTACAAGTGCACCCACACAGAATATGATAAGTGCCCTCACATAGAGAATTGTAATAGAACTGGCTCACACACAGAGAATTTTAATTGAAGTGCCCCAATACAGAGAATTATAATATGTGCCCCTACACAGAGAATTAAAATATAAGTGCTCTTACACAGATAATTATAATATAAATGCTCTTACACAGAGAATTATAAGTACCCCCACAGAGAAAATTACAAGTGTCCCACACAGAGAATTAGAAGTGCCTGCCTCACAAGTGACACACATTTGAATTTAAATATATATATATATATATATATATATAAGGGTTAGTCTCTCCAAAGATGCATGACTCCTCCCATCAATCCATGGAAAGGTTTTCAAATGATGGAGCAAAAGACATGCCCATCGCCATCCGGAGATAGTGTTAAGGAGACATATATCCCATACATCTATCGCTTTAAGCTTTAGTTTTAATTACATGAAAAGAAAATGTTATTTTACTGTCTGATAACCTATGCCTTAGTTATTTTGCTAAACTTGATGATTCAGTATCAAATGATATGCCAAGTTTTTGATTTCTTGCTCAAACTTTGATAAACACAGATATCATAAGATCTGTTGCGGTAAGATGGACAAAGAAAAGAGGAAATTCTCCAGAAGAACAGATGTTTTGTGGGGGATGGAAAGAACCTTTCCAGAGGAATAGATATTTTGTGGAGAATGACGTTTTACATGTGACCCTGAGAATATGCTACAATGGACTGATTAAACAAACATAATGACCTTTGCCACACTAACTGTTCTAATCAACAACCCCTCGCTCACCTATATAACCCATTGCAACTAACAATAAAGCAGAAGAAGCATTTTAGCATACTGAACAGCTCGTGTCAGTGTGGTTCTTTATAGTTTCTTCCCAGTCTAGACTGTTATATCAATTGATAACTAATTTGGAAGGGAACAGATAATTCCTGGACCTAGTTTAGTCCATAACAATAGTAGCCACCATTAAGCATAACATAATTCAATTCAAATAGATCATGTATAGATCGCATGATAAAATTGCATATTTGGAGAATCTCTTCAGACAACATTTCACTGCCTACACCTTTTTTGTGTCTTTAATATATGATATTTCTTACGAATGCTTTGAGATAGAAATCCACTTATTTGGCTAGATTCTGTCCTATAGTTCTAATACTTGAAATTGTGGGACTCCCTCCTCTTACAGATTTTTGGTAGATGATGGAATATGGGTATGATCAGATTATCACACTTTACAAAATCTCAGGCATCATTTAGGAGGACTCCCAAGCGTAGGTATTCATTAATTAAGTTATCAAATTGGGTGAAGAGGCGGTCGGTGACAGTTTTAGGAACATTTTTTCCTCCTGAATGTTCATCCACTTCTTTAATTTCCCCAGGGGCCCCACTTGAGACAAATATTTACCTTGCTTCATTAGAGCGGCCCCCCTGTCCTTAGCTCTGAAAAAACCTAAAACAAATTTGCTTTTTAATTGTATTGCTTGCCTGTTACATCCTTTCCTATTTTATAAACCAATTGCCTTTATTTATTTCTAGAAAAGAGCAGGCTAATGCAGCAACACAATGGGGATATAGAATGTGAGCAAGTAAAATTGAAATAGATGTACGCAAATATATTTTGTTTGCATGTATAATCTGTGTGGTCAGTGGGTATCTGTATATTGTGTATATTGCATCATTTTGGCCATTTTATAAACCAAATGTTTGTTTGTTTTTTGGGGGGGTAGCCATTTTTCTATGGAAAATATTAGTCAAATATGAAACAGTTGCTTTATGGTGTATAAAATATACATGCTCCATGGTTGATACTCTCATCACACAGTTACAATTTGATCTTATTCTTATCAACATAATAGTAGTTTTATTATAGCATAAAATACATTATGCTATAAAATTAACTTACAACATGTGGACATTGGGAAATTAGTTTTAATTTTGTAGTTTCATTATTTAGCATTTACAATCAAGTAATTATTTAAAAACATCACTAGTGAGTTTAACATGATAATTATCTAATTACCACAACATTTTAGATCTAAAAAGTAAACAATATGTCTTATTTGTCACACAGACAGGTGTTATCACCTTCTTGCCATGGAAATTTCATGTTCAGATCTTTCATCTTCTCCTGATAAACTTTATCAAAATATTCACTCTGAGCCACAGTGAAATGGTTTTTCCAGTCCCCACAGATCCCTTGGAGAGACAGTAAATATGTTGGTTAGGGAAGAGTGTATTTGTTTCTTTAAAAAGCGTTATACTGTATAATGTATTTATTATAATATACTGTTAAGGTATAGGTGAACGTACCAGTTTATAAGATTATGTATAATGCCGCAGATAACAGTATGACTAACTATAATTAACTAATAACTATTTATCTGCTTAACCTCTGACCAACCAAAATTTTGTATGTTTTTATTAAGTTACAATATGTAATAAACCTTCAGTTGTAAATTCAAGGACAATTATACTCACCTTTTCCCTGATCCATAGCTGCATAGTACCCAGGGTGAGGACCTAAATCTCTAAGTCCTCGCCTCTGGGTACTTTACATAACTCCTGCAATACTTCCTCTGTGCTCCCCTTCATCCCTCTTCTCTTCTGTAGTTGACAGTCCATGATGCAGCCAATGGGAAGACAAGCCTTCTTGTAGAGCGTGTCTTCCCATTGGCTGCATTGGGATCTGTCACTTCCAGGGGAAGGGAGGAGGATTGGAGCCACCTTCAAATATTATCTTGAGTGTATAACATTCATCTACATTTAAATCTACATTTAAATACCTTTAATGATGAGTACAGGTAGAAACAATTTTGACTAAAATAAAAAAAAGGGTATGAAATATATGAGCCGAAAACAGTTTTAGTTTCAGGATTGTTAACACAATATTTCCTCTGCAAACACCTATTTTCTCCTGCTCCCTATCTTATAATGACTCCTACATATCAAAGGAATAAGAGGACTTTCTCTAAGTCCAAAAAACACGTAAATAATAATAACCAACAAAGCCAACATTTGAAAAATGCAAGATTTCCACCAATTATTACAACACTTCAACTGACAGGCCATCAAGCCAGTCCCTATTATCAATAGGGATGGCCGGTTCGCGGATCTGAACCCGGATCCGCCGCGGATTTATCCCGTTCGCGAACAGCGGATATTTCTGGATTTTCCGCCTTCCGAACTTCCGAACCGCAGATTTCTCGTATTTTTGAAAATTTTTGAAATTACGAGGGTTTCTTGTATTTTCGAAAATTTTCGAAATTGTGAGGATTTCTCGTATTTTCAAAAATACGTATTTTAGAAAATTTTTGAAATTACGAGGATTTCTCGTATTTTCGAGGATTTTTTTCATTTTAATGGGTCCGCTCACGGATTTTCTAATTTTCTAATTTTTTCGAAAATTCGCGGATCCTTGAGCGGACTGGATTTTGCGAAGTTTGGACACCTCTAATTATCAATAGTGATAGTTTATCACTGATTATGGTAATTGGAATGTGAAAATTCTACTTTTTTCCCCTTGAAAGTGCTGAAAACCCCCTTTAAGTAAATTTGCCAGCCATGGAGGACCATGGGAAATAGGAAAAACAATTCCTTCAATTTAAAGATAATAAAATTAAAGGAGCAGTTCTGGTTAAAATACTTTATGTTAAAAAAAATCTGTACGTACGTATGTGTGCACATGTTTTTTTTACATAGTGCCTTTTGAGGACGCATCACTGTACAATATTACAAACAAAAAGGCATGCACAATAAGTATTCATGGGCTAACACACTTGGAATGAGATCTGACTGAAATCCTGTGGGTGTAAGATTTCTTCCTACATGAGGAAATAGGATTAGAAAAAGTGTTTAAATCTGCTATTTACAATTGACAGAAAAGGTAAGAGAATGTATACGGTGAGTTAAAAAAGGGTACACCTGCCCTTTAAAGAAAACAATTCAGAATATACGTTTACTTACTCCATATGCAGTATGTGAATGGTTTTTTTAGTATCTATAATTTGTATTGCAAAATGACATTATACATTGAATTCACAGCTTCAGTAAAATACATATTTTTACATAAATAAGGTCAAATAAAATAACAACATAACCTGGGTTGACGAAACACTTCGTTATATAATTAAGATAATTTTTTCCCCATCACAATAATCACATTAGTACTCTCTGCAATATATTTTCACAGCCAGTTATCGCCAATTTACAAATTGTGCTATGCCAATTTAATGTTAATTTGGAGAAAGAAAACTTTGGCGATAACAAACCTTTATAAAGATGCCCCTTATAAAATATGATAACAGTATCAACAAACTGTAAATACAACCCAACACTATACCATGATATTGGTTATAAAACAAGAGAGAAGGGGATGCCCAGGATGCCAGGACCCCAAAGGAATACAATACAATGATAGAGCAGCGCCTTTAGAAATTCAACATAAGGGCTATCTAGCCATCCCTAGATGGGGGATCATATAACATATCAAATATTTTTTCATTACACATAATATATTATATTGTGGGTAACCATGTGAATGTATAACACCTTTGTTTTCTATTTAGACTCAATGTGTATCTTGTGCTTTTGGGGAACTCCAACAAGTGTGTGCTTTATTAACACTGTACCTTTGCGCATCAAATTGCCTTTACTTTTGTCAAATAACTCTTTAGGGAATTGCATTCCATTACACATCTTGTTTTCCTTCATAGTGTCGAACGTAGAATGTTTTACAACAGAATCAATTTCTTCATCGTTTAATTCCTTTCCCAGGAACTTGCAGATTCTCACCACACTGCCACGTAAATCCTAAAGAACATGACATTAGTTGACAAATAAACATGGCTGCCTTAGGCTAAGCATCCTCTGATGACTGGATAACAAATGTTCCGGGTTAGTTTATTTTGATGATCCTTTTATTGATACTGCAGTAATTGCTAACCAGATTTGCTGTTCCTGGTTTGATATGTCGTTAGTATTGTCAGTTTATCTTTTACCCATTAGCATAAAATATTGTATTTCCCTGTCTGTTTTTATTGTTGAATAAAGTAAATTGGAACTTTTACTAAATATCCTCCTATACCTTTCACATAGATGCCCAAAAATTTATTTAATTCTATTAAGTGGCCCTGTGTCTGGTCATCTTGGATATGTTTTATGTTACTCAAAGGAGTGACATCATGTTAGGGGCCTATTGGTGTTTTAGGTAATTACTAACTGCACTGAAAATTACTTGCAAAAATTGAATTCAGAAAACTAGCCACTGTTCTCAAGGTCCTGAGTCTCAGACTAAAATCCAATATCAACATTTACTAAATAGAAAGGCCTTGTTCATTATCATCGGATAAGACTGTGTTCTCTAGCTTGAGAAAGGCAAGTGAGCCAAGGGGCCTCCCATCCAAAGCTTTATATTAAAGGCACAGGATTTCCAATTAAATGGCCAGGTTGGGGATTCTAATACCACATTATCTTCTTAAAATACATACAATAGAAGGACTGAGGTGAATGCAAGTGCCCAGTATGAAATTGTATGGTGCCTAGAAATGTGCATTGAGTAAATTTTCATTGTATATATGAACTAATCATTTCCCCACCTAAATCTGTCCCTACCCCACCATTTCTATTTCTGACAATTACAAATTACACTTATTCATTTAGCACATAACTTAGGGGTTATTCTAACCACATTAACTATGTTGTTAAAACCTGTTACTTATTTCTTCGTTATTTTGCAAAAATCCGTAGGTTCCTCTCTCTGCTTATCCATGCTCTCATCCTATCACGCCTGGAGTATTGCTACATTCTGCTTATTGGTTCTCTTGCTTCCCATCTTTATCTCCTTCATTTGATACAAAACTCTTTTGCACACGCTGCCTCACACTCTAATAAACAGCAACTTAAATCCCCCTGTGCCGCACAACTATCTGGCTCGCTATTAAACAATGTGTTGCTTACAAAATCATTCTCTTAATATTAAAATCCCTTCGCTTTTTCTCTAGCGTCTCTTAACCTAAACAAATCCCCCACTCAAACAGCTTCCTCCAATCTTAAACCTTTTTCTCATGTGGCTACCATCCTCTGGAATTCTAATCCCCTTTTTCAAGAAACTTAAATAAACAGGTTTTAATCTATCCTTACATCCTACCTCCAAGGGCTCCAGCACAGTATAGTATTGTTTTAAATTGACACTGCACAAGTTGTCAATATAGCACTTTATAGTACAATATAGCACCCTTCCCTATGTACTTGCTGCCCACCTATCGAGATTGCACTAAAAAAATCCAAGGCACATCACAGTAACATAATTTCTCAAAAGGTTTCTGTCTCCTCTACAAGCTCTACAAGCTCTTTTACAGGCTTGCACATGCTCAAAGGAGGCAATCAGGAAAACATCATTCAGTCATTGGCTATGATGTCAACTGCCACATCCATGACCAACAGCTGCTAGTTGGAAGAACCATAAAGTAGAGAAAGCGGTAACAGAACATTGGGAAGCATTTCTGGTAAGTCTTAAAATTCTCAGATTTCTAACTGTTGTAGTATTGAGTAGATAGACAAAAGTGGCAAGTTTCGTTCAGATAGCGGTTCCCCGGAAGCTACTGAAGTTACAACTATCCGAAAATCCCATTGAATCTGAATTTGTAAAATTTTCAGTGGCAGTTCAAAATTTTCGATATAAAAAGTTTTTGAAACTCGAAAAGTTTTTATCGGAAATCTTGACTTTTTGATGAGTTTTAAAAAATTTGGAAAATCCATTGGATCTGCTGATTTCCTTAACCAGCCATTCTTAATCAAAACTAGTTTTTTTTTTAACAGGGATTCATAAATAGTATTGAGGTTTAAGGGGTAGTTGGCCTACTAAATATATATAAATATTAGAAAGAAATACCCCACTCCCCCTTTTTTTCTTTTAAATAGCTGGTTTTAAGGTGCAGGTTCTTGTAGGGCTTGCTAGGAAAAGAATGTTTTAGGCTAGAAGTGTTTAAAGGGCATGTCCACCCCCAAAACTAAAATTTAACCCCTTACTGGCCACATCAAGTAGTTTAAAACAATCCTTACCTTACATTCCTGCTCAAAATAGTTCCCCTGCTGTGCCCCTCCAAAGTCCAGGAAACTGCTGTGTAGGAGCAGTGTGTGACTCATGCTGTGCCTGAGACTTCCTCAACCTCATCAAGGTTGAGGCATGCTCAGTGCAGCCCTCCCTGCCTCTCAGCCAATCACGGACGTGGCTGCCGGTCCCGCCCCCTGCTTTCAATTCCATGCAAGCAGAGGGCCTGAACACTGCAGCGGAGGAGAGAGGGCAGGTAAGTAAGAATCGGGGGACTTTCTAACAATTATATTAATGCGGTTGGGGCTGGGGGAGCATGCCCTACCACATATCAAAAGTTAAATTTTGGGGTGGACATGCCCTTTAAATAACCTAAAAAAGAAGTGCAATAAATAAAGGCTATTTTTTAAGTCAGTACTTATCAGTGTGTGTGTGTTAAATGCTAAAAACCCGGACAAACCGGTTCATCAGAAATCCCCTCCAGACCCTGGATTTGTGAAAAAAATAAAGGAAAAACCCGGGATTTCCCTGACATCTGGAAACCCTAAGCAATATGTACAGTAAGTAGGTGTGTACAGATAGGGTGCTGTAGGTACTTACAGTCTCTGTAACGAGGTACAGACAAAATGTTGAGAATCCAGGAATAACAAACTGCAGCCTTTTCTTCCAAGGGTTTACCAGTGCAGGGATATCCAGAAACATTTATCTAGTGCAGAGTCTCTAATATCTCTGTCCCTCTTAACTGTCTCTTCAGCTCTCACATCAGGCCCAGACAGACAGATTCCACCTTCCTCCTTAGCCCCATCCCAGCACCTCCTCTTCCTCAAATCTTTCCTTCTCACTATTTCCAATTTGCATAGTTGCCAACATTCTCCAAAATTAATAGGGACACATTTTAGAAATAGTTGTGTGTGCCATCACAAGTGTTTACCAAACCCCCAACTTCCGCAAAAGGCCACATTCGTTTTAATAATCACTGACTTTAAAACATGAGAGATACACATTTAGAATGACAGGCTGACAGAGAGAGACAGAGAGGGAGACAGGCTAACAGAGAGAGAGAGAGAAAGCAAAGAGACAGGAAGACAGAGAGACACAGACAGAAACAGGCAGGCTGACAGAGAGCAGATAGCCAGAGAAAAAAAGATAGACAGAAAGGCTGACAGAGAGATAAAAACAGACAGTGAGAGACAGACAGAGACAGAAAGACAGGCTGACAGAGAGACAGAAAGGTAGAGACAGACAGAAAGAGACAGAGAGAGACAGACAAACAGAAATACTGGCTGACAGAGAGATAGTCTTTACACACTAATAGCTCATAGTAAAACAGAGCAATTCTTTAGTGACACAAAACAGACAGCTGAGCTGAACTTACACACTGTGTGACTCAGTCTTCAGCAGATCTCTTCTGCTTACTACTCAATTTAAGCACGCACTGCTGAGAGACTCGGTTACATGCAGCCACTAACATCCTTGCTCTATGGTGCTCAGTAGTCTTACGGCGTGCGTACAGGAACATGGAGGTGCCGCACATAGAGCAAGGTAAGCAGCCTCAAGGTAAGAGTTCGGCTTCTTTTTTAACTAAACAAACATGGTGGTTGCGGATGGTTTAGTGTGCCCTACAGTACACACAAAGAAAAAAATTCAGGATGGAGTTACATGGTGCTGACAATGGGGATGGGAACAAGGTGATGACAATGGGGATGGGAGCATGGTGATGACAATGGGGATGGGAGCATGGTGATGACAATGGGGATGGGAGCATGGTGATGACAATGGGGATGGGAGCATGGTGATGACAATGGGGATCGGAGCTTCCTTCCAGGTTCTCGCAATGTAATCAGCCCGAGTTACTATATCACAGGAACGAGGCAGATAAGGAGCGCAGAAGGTAACTGCATAATTTAAACAACAGTCATTTTTGCACTACTAATTAGCACAAAAACTAATGTCATTTGTATTTCAGTGAGCACTAGGGATGGCCGGTTGGCGGATCCGAACCCGGATCTGCCGCGGATTTATCCCGTTCGCGAACGGGAAGCCCATAGTTTTCTTTCCGTATGGGACTGTTGCCCATAGTTTTCTTTCCGTATGGGACTGTTGCAATGTATATGATAGTCGGTGGAGTAAAGGTAATTTTATTTTATTAACAGTTTTGATGTGATATGGGGATTTATTGTGCAGAGTACTTGAGTACTTAGGGGCATATTTATAAAAGTCTACATTATTTGCCTAGTTAATAACGACGAACATCGCAGCGAAAACAATGCTTTTTGGGACTTTTCACGGTATTTATAAAAAAGCGGGGGGGGAATGACTTTGCAGCTAAAAAACACGAACAGGCGTGATAAAGAGTGAATAGTATTGCAGCGAAAACTTTATGTACCTACAAGATGACTGCATTGCGAAAACCATTAGACATAGCCAAACAAAAGTAGCTCCTCCCCAATAAAGTTTGATTATCAATCAAACTTTATTGTTCCTGTTTTTTAATTATTTGAAATTTGTAGCAAAAGAAGTGAAAACCACATCCAATCATTGTTACCGGCTAGCCAGCTGTTCAACGTTCTTGGCCAAAAATTGGGAGAATACAGAAAAAGAAAAATAATAAAGTTAACACGCCTATTAACAATGTAAATGCACATTCAAAAGGCGAACGGACAGAATGAGTTGTTTTAACACTACCAAAAAGCAGAGCATAAAGCACACACCCTGAATGCTAACAATTGGGCTCGCATTGGAAATGCAAAATGAGCCTACATTTCAACCGCTAAAACGCCCCTAGAAAAAAGGGGGTGCGGGTGCTTTCACGTGAAAGACAAAATAGCAGACCTCATTTAAAGTCCAAGCTAAAAATGTTAAGAAAAAGGCGAATTAAATGTATACCAAACATGGTAAAAAGATGCCTTTTCGCTACCTTCAAGTTGGCGATAATATTCCGCTCCATTTAAGGCGAAAACACACTTTTCGCTTTTTATAAATCACGTTATGTCTTTACGCTCCCTTTTCGCTCAAATTACCATTGCGATGTATAACAAAGTATGGCGAAAAGGGTTTTAGCGAAAGGTTGCGGAAAAGTTTTCACCACTCGTTTACGCCACCCTTTTTAAATCGTGTTAACTAGCTTTTTGGCGAAAAACCATGTGGTAAGCGAAATCTAAAACTTTTCGTGACTTTTCGTCCATTTATAAATATGCCCCTTGGTCTCTTCCTACCATTTTTAAAGGGCATGTCCACCCCCAAAACTAAAATTTAACCCCTTACTGGCCACATCAAGTAGTTTAAAACAATCCTTACCTTACATTCCTGCTCAAAATAGTTCCCCTGCTGTGCCCCTCCAAAGTCCAGGAAACTGCTGTGTAGGAGCAGTGTGTGACTCATGCTGTGCCTGAGACTTCCTCAACCTCATCAAGGTTGAGGCATGCTCAGTGCAGCCCTCACTGCCTCTCAGCCAATCACGGACGTGGCTGCCGGTCCCGCCCCCTGCTTTCAATTCCATGCAAGCAGAGGGCCTGAACACTGCAGCGGAGGAGAGAGGGCAGGTAAGTAAGAATCGGGGGACTTTCTAACAATTATATTAATGCGGTTGGGGCTGGGGGAGCATGCCCTACCACATATCAAAAGTTAAATTTTGGGGTGGACATGCCCTTTAAGCAAGGAATAAAATCTAATATTATTATGTATCATATGAGAATGAAAACTGTCATGTTGTACAACTTGCCAATGGACTTATTTGAAGTTTTAGATTTTTATCAAACGTACCATTCCCATGCAAAAATCTTTCTAAATATTCCTGGAATGTTGCTTCTTCTCTGTACATTTTTACCATTGCATGGAAGCAGAACAAAGATACAAAAACATCCTTTGGGTTCCTCACGGTATAAATGACCTGAAATAAAATAATAGATTTGTTCCAGCATCACAAGTAAATTGACTTTAAAAGGTTTTAAAAAGAGATTTCTGCATTTTTATATAATTTATTTATTCCCTACCTGCCTTTTGAATCCATGAGAGGAAACTCTGCTGGATCACTAGACAGGTAAGTGGTACGTAAAGTATGTTCATAGAATAAGACATTTTATTTACCTAGACAGAAAGTCCAGCAGTCTGTTTCTGGAGTCCGGAGAAAATGGGCTAAGTTTGGTGGATACTCTATTCATGAATATTTTGTTAATAATAAGTAACATAAAGTGTAAACCTTGCCATGCCAGCCATGTATCTCTTACTGGATGGATGGATGTCTTTATTCAACCTCAAATACTATACTATACATAGTGGCAACTACAGAAGAGATGTATGGTGCACTCCAGCAAATCAGCATGTAATAGGCATTTGTAAGTGCATTTGTCAGTAACACTTGGTTTCTACTGAATGCCACTAAAATGGAAGTATTAGAGAACAATATGACACTCTGAAATTGCAGTACTGGTAGGATCTTTGAAACTGTAAGCAATTAATTAGGAGGTGCTGCTTGCAAGTGGCAATGCCATTTTCCCATTCACTAGGAGGTGCACACGTGACATTAAATTGTGTACGGGAGTTTTACCCAGAAAAATAGCGGCTCTGGGTAAATCTCCCCCAATATTTTTTTGTTGAATGTGAAATTTCTTATTATTGTTTTCAATCATCTGTATTATATTTTTAAGGGTTACCGAAATTGGCTTCCAGATTCAAGGGTTACCAATATCATGAATGCGAAGGTTACCGAAATAGGAAATTCAGAATTTGAGAGTATTTTTCGAATATATTGAATTTTTAAAAGAAAACGAAAATTTCGAGGGTATTTCATTTAATAATGAAAATAAGCTGTCCAATTTTCACAGCTGGTTGAATTTGTATCTGTAATTGCAAAATGCATAAAGAGACTTGCCCTTAGAGCAAAGACCCAAAGTTATGCTTAGGGTCCTTTTGGTGCTATTTGCTAGACAGAACATCTAATCTAAGCAGCTTAAAGGGCATGTCCACTTCTAATACCAAAATTTGCTGTAGTGTAGGGGACCCTCTCCCACCCCCAACCGCTATATTTGTTTGTAAATAAAACTAACCCTATCTGTACTTACACAGCCTCTTTCCCGACTGCAAGCAGGGGGCTGGATGGCAGCTGTGTCCGTGATTGGCTGAGAGGCAGCCAATCCCAGGCACGGCTGCCGGAAGTGTAGAACGCCGGGGGGATGAGGCTCAATAAGTACTGATAGAGTTTGTCTCTTTTTAGACACAAATATTGCGATTGGGGGTGGGAGAGGGTCCCTTACACTGCAGAAAAGGGGTTTCACGCTAGGGCACCAGGCAAATAACATGAATCGGGAGGGAGGGAGGGAGAGGGGTAAATGGCTGCACTGAGCAAGCCAGAAACCTCTCAGAGTACACCTTAGAGGCGGAAACGTTTTCCTCACTGCCAGGCTCCTGCTGTTCACTTCTAGGACTTTGGGCTGACATTACAAGAGAATCATTTGTAGCAGAGAGGTAAGGTAAGGATTTCTACACACTATACAGTGGGGCCAGCAGTGGGTGAGCAGTGGGTGATTTTTGGGGGTGGATATGCCCTTTAATGTAGACTAACAAGGGCATTCAATAAAAGGTTGGGAAGGTTACTTACTGATGCAGTAAAACAGTTTTGCTACATGTTAAATTCTGTCCTATCCTTTTCAATGTTTTAAACATAGTGCTATTTTATTTTATTAGTTTGCACAATAAAAGGTTGCTCTACTCCCTTCAATAAATGTATTGCCTATCTTGTGGCACATTATATTCACAAAGTTGAAATTGCTGCTGATAATATCTCAAATCCTCACTTAACCCTTGCATCACCATAAAGGGGTTAAAAGGGTTTGGGGAATTAAGGGTGATTATCAGTGCCAGGTTTCGGTGTTAGGAGCCTGTTGGCACAGATTGTTTGCCGCCTAAAACCCCACCCACCACTAGCCACACCCACTTCTAACCACACCCTACCAGCCATTATTATTCAAGGTACTAGCAGGTAGATTCAATAAAAGTTCTTATTTTTAAAAATGGTGCTAATTTTGCCCCAACCAATAAGATCTTATTTAACATTTGTAAGCTTAAATCTGATTGGTTGGGGCAAAGTTAGCACCATTTTAAATGATAAGAACTTTTATTAAATAACCCTGTAGGTATATTCAATATAATAAAAATGATTTTTACCTTCTGCAGTAATGTTACCAGTGTCCTTACCTAAATATAATGGTCAATACGCCCTCATCCCCCCACATGGCACATACACACATATTACTCTATATATAGTCTGACTGTCTGTTCCAGACTTACCTTAATTCACTAAAGTTTTAAAGCAACTAAGAAAAGTCACGTTATGGAGTGCTACACAGTAGGGTAAAATAAAGCTACTTATTTCATATATCTTAAAAATAAGGTGGACACACCAACAGGGTTATTCAATAAAAGTTCTTATCATTAAAAATGGTGCTAATTTTGCCCCAACCAATCAGATGTTAGCTTTCAAATATTACATAACATCTGATTGGTTGGGGCAAAATTAGCACAATTTTTAATGATAAGAACTTTTATTGAATCTCCCTATAAATTCACAAAAGTTCTCAAAAAGAGCTTTTGTGAGTTTAGTGTGTCCACCTTGTTTTGAAATAAAGTAGCTTTATTTTACCCTACTGAGTACTGCGCTCTATACCTTTTTCTTATATGAGCACCTGTAGCTGGATCGGATGTACCACGTGGGGCGTCTCAGTGGGGTTGGAGTGCTGCCATGTTCGTGACCATTTAAGTTTGTATAACTAGGCAACGTCACTTGCTTTAAAACTTTAGTGAAGTTAGTCTGAAACAGACAGACAGACAGGCTGTACAGTGAGACAAGGAGGAACATGTATGTTAATGAGTGCCATTAGGGGAATTAGAGGTGTTAGTGAGACAGACTGTTTGAGACAGTGACTCACTATTACCTGGGTCCTCCCCTGGGGCAAAAGCCATCCGATTCCAGCAAAGAGAATCAGAGAAAGCCCCACAGAGGCATCTTTAACATAGTAGGTCTGTGCACAGGAAGGAGCTTTAGCATAGCTCTTTAACATACTACACATGGGTACAGTGATATCATTACATGCCGTGTCTGACAGGTCCGCTCGTAAGCCTCTGATTTCCCGCCCCAGGAGGTGGGGAAAAAAATAGCTTTTAGAATCAGTGAATATTGCATTGCCCTTTAATGATGTAATAGTAAATTAGATCTCCTTTGTTTTCTAGTAAGTAATTTGAGCATCTTAACTACTATCGGGGAGATTTACCCAGAGCCACTATCACTCATAAATCTCCCATACGCTGAGGCTGTATATATTTAATTCTAAAAACTCTAATATATCAGAGACAAACAACCTCACTATTGGTGCTGGTGATAATATTTTAAATATTAAATAAAGAAATGCATAGACTGCCACATCCTAAGCCCCATCTCTACACAAACATTCTTATTTGTTTTTAAAGCTATCCACAAGCCTGGAAGGAAAGGAAAATTTGACTCTTCCTAAGCTGTCCATATACAAAGGAAAGCACAGAAAATGATTGCAGGCTTGTAGCTAATTGACCTTGCATCATCAGCACAGTGCAAACCAGGAAGTTAGATTTCTCATGCCCGGATTCACAACAGCAACAGGCATTAGTCCAGGCTTTTTCAAAGATATGAACAAGGTTTTTCTATGGCCCTTGTACTGAGGGCCATCGAAACCACAGTTCCCCTTTAAACACCTGTTTACAGAAAGAGAAATGGTCCATATATATATATGAGGTGCCATTTGTTCCCAGATCATTTAGTCAACAAAAAACAATACTTTGGAGACCAAACTATTTTTAGTTGACCAAAAGAAATTCTGTGGGAACCAAACATACATTTAGTCAACAAAAAATGCACTTTTGGTGACAAAACTATTGTTGACCAAAAGAAATTTTGTGGGAACCAATCATACATTTAGTAAACATAACAAAAACTTTGGTGACAAAACTATTTTTAGTTGAACAAATTAAATTCTGTGGTAACAAAACTTATTAAGTCATAAAAAAAAATGTTTTGGTGACAAAACTATATTCAGTCGACCAAAAGAAATTTGTTTTTTACAAAACATATTTAGTTAAAAAAAAATACATTTTTGGTAACAAAACAATATTTAGTCCACCAAAATATACATTAAGTCAACAAAAAACACCTGTAGCACGATGACCAAAATCTATTTTGGTGAACAAAATGAACAGTCAGTTGAAACAAATTATAAATTTTTTCTTGTAGCGCAAGTGTATGTTTTTAGTACACAAAATAAACTGTGGAAAAACAAGCATACTTTTTGTCATAAAAATGCAGTTTTGCGCACCAAGAGTTATGTTTGGTAATGGTAATAATAAATCGCAAGCTTTATCTTTAATCTTTGTTTAAAAAAATATAAACTGGCAAATTATTTGCTTTTCCTTTAAAGGGCATCTATAGTGAAAAAAACACATTGCCCCTTTGCAAAGTTAAATTCATGTACTCTGTGCTGCCTTAATCCTATATCTGTCACTGACTCTGTTTAACCACGGTGTCAGATCTATGTGCAGCATTCTCCCCTTCTACCTCCCCTCTGTTACCTCCTCCATGTCTCAGCTCCGGCTAACCGACAAGCTTTTTATGTGCAGTAGGAGTTAAAAGTTCAACATCCTGAAAAACACACCCACGCACAGTGGCCAATAGAAAGCAAGCTGTCCTGGAGACACGGAAGAAGGAGATCAGTACAGTTTACGATCTCTCACTTTGTGACCCATCATCAATCAGTGAAAGCTATTAAGAAGGGGGGTGAAGTGCAGCCTTATATCTAACATCAAAGCTACCTTTCTCCCCCTGCTAATGCTGTTATCTCTATGTTTATTACAGAGCAGGGAGGGGGGATCAAGTCACAGGGATTTGATTGACAGTCCAAGTAGGAGTAGAGGAATGCAATCAGTATTCTTCTAACTGGTGTATCTCAGGACAGAGAGGGAATCTGAAAAAAGTGAAGACACTCTGGGGGTTGTAGGGAATTATAGAACACATGGAAAGAAAGAAAAAAAAGTTCATTTTCCCACTATAGATGCCCTTTAATCCCTTCAAAAAAAATGTGTACACTATATGACTCTCTTGCCCATAATATATTTCCCTTTGAACTCTTTAATAAGAAATATCTGGTATATGATACACTTCCCCTTTAAAAATGGTAATTGTCATGCATTACCTAAATAAATCCTGGTAAATGGAAAATGTTTCCTTTAATCTCTGCTGTAAGAAAATACTACTAAATGGCACAGTCCTTATTTTCTTTTTATGGGCATCAAAGCCTGGGAGGTTAAGGAGCTATACCTTACCTCCCGTTCTTCAATCAATATAGCAGGGTCAAAGGTAAGAAGAAACTTACCTATTTGCACGATCCACCTCCCGCTTCCCTGTTCTGTACAGCTATAGCACGCATGTGCAATAATGTGTGCTATAGCTGTACAGTACAGGGAAGAGGTGAGAGATTTCAGTGTGGCCACGGTGGATTGTGCAAAAGGTAAGTTTCTTCTTACCTTCGTTCCCAGACCCTGCGCTATTGATTGAAGAATGGGAGGTAAGGCATAGCTCCTTAAAGGCTATGTCCACCCCCCAAACTAACTTTTGGTAGCTGGTAGAAAATGGCTATAAACCTCGACCTCACAAAGTTTATAGCACAGACAGGTCCCCCGAAATGTACTTAGCAGCCTTCGTTCCCCCACTGCCTTCTGCTTAACTTCTGTGCCTTTTCCGAACATGGAAGTCAAGCCAGAGGGACTCGACCGGCATCTGCTCCTGTGATTGGCTAAGGCATGATGCCCCCCGTCTGCTTGTTTGGGGGGTGGACATACCCTTTAACCTCCCAGGCTTCAATCAATACATTAAAGAAATAGTTCACTTTGAGAGTGAACTATTCCTTTAATATTTTATGATAATAAATAGTACACAGCAAAAGACATATATCAGTGCTGTTAATAAAAACAACTCACACTGTAGAATCAGAGGTTCCAATAGATATATTATCAATATTCAATATTGTGTCTGCCAACAAGCTTAATGTTTCTGAAATCCATTTTACCACAATCAGTAGAGCAAAGTAAAATGGTAAAAAATAAATAAAAGGACAAAGGAAAAAAAGATTCAAAGTCAGACAGAAATTGTTCCACAGAAATTATTTGGTGAACAAATTTGTTTTACAGAAATTATTTGGTGAAAATAGCACAATCAACACAAAATAAGTGTAAAACCATTGCAACCCCAATAATACATCAGGTAGAATGGGTTTTATGCTAATTGTGGCACTTGGGCCGCGGGTTGGGCATCACTGCTTTAGATAGATAGATGAGGCTGTAGTTGGTTTCGTATTAAGCTGGTTTCTTCAAGGGAAAAGTGAACTCAGAGCAACTAAGTCAGGTATGCAACTCCTCCCTCAGCTTATACCAATAGAAGAGGATGGAAAAGGAAACCTTTTCCATTTACCAGAATTTATTTAGTTAATGCATGACCACTACCATTTTTAAAGGGGAAATGTATCATATACCAGATATTTCTTATTAAAGAGTTTAAAGGGAAATATATTATGGGCAAAAGAGCCATTAAGTGTACACATTTTTTCTGAAGGGAAAGCAAACATTTTACCAGTTTATATTTTTTTAACAAAGATTAACCCTTTCAGTGCCACAGAACGTGAATACACGTTCTCCATTGAAAAGGCTTAAACTGCCACAGAACGTGTATTCACGTTCTGTGGCTTCCCCTTTAAAAAAAAAATCCTTAAGTGGTATGGACAATCAGGGGGCAGTATTCAGGTGCCCCCCTAGCCCCCTCGATCCCCCACCGGTTTCATGAAAATCCGATGGGGGGATCGGGAGCTAGCACCCTTTGAAGTGCTTACCGGCAGCAGAGCCGAGCAGGAAGGAAGTTCGGCGATAAGGGAGACCCCGGTGATGTCACTGAACTTCCTCCTTCACCGGGGTCTTCCCTAAGAGTGGTAGGATGCTGCCCCTGGTGGTCTAGTGGAGGTACTGCACTGTCATCTCCATTCAGATCACAGTACAGTACCTGGTATAGTAAAGCTGTCAGTGGGACAGCTTTTACTACACTTTTTGTGAATGGAACTCAAAGTTCCATTCACAAATAGGATTTTTTCTAAGTCTTTGCTACTTAGCAAAGACTTAGAAAAAAAATGGGGACAGAGATCAAAATTTGGTGATCACTTCTGATCACCAAATTATTGATCTTTGCCAATGAATGAAAAATCACTTCCTGGAAAATGATTTCCGGGAAGAGATTTTACCGATCGGATTTCGAATTGGAAAACGGGCATTTATGGCCGTATTCCAAGTTCGTTATCATTCCCTAAGATGATCTGATGATTATCTTTGGGAATGATCAAAAAAAAAGGGGAAATGCACACAAAAAAATTCTTAAAGTGATACACACTAAAGCCATAAATTAGCAAAAAAATTTGTCTTCTCCAAGCTTCCCAATGTCCCCGGTGATATCGGTTAAGTAAACGCAGATACTTATTTGTACGATTTCAAGGGAAACTAAGCCTATTTTATAAGGGAATTTTGCAGAGGTACCAAAAAAAGACCGGATTGAATTTTTAGGATCAGTAAAGTGTGCGAAAACGTGCGTGACTCTCCATTTTCACTAAAATACCACTAAAAGGGGGAGAGTGTGTGTGTGGTGTGTTGTGGTGTTTTTTAATTTTTTTCTTGTAACTGCACTTCTACATGCGTCCCATTTGAGCTAGTTGGTGGCCTTGTCTCTATTTGCACCCTCGCAAATGGCATACCGTTTGATCCAGGAGATGTGGGAGATTGCTATTTAGTGGGGTTTTTTTGCTTGTCAAGTGGGTTTAGGTAGGATTTCAACCTTTGAATCTTCTTATTTTATTTTTCACAAAATCTTCTAAAAGCACAGAGTTCTATGGATGACAGCATCTGGAATTCTTCATGTATGTTTGAAAGCATGGCACCGTAATGTAGCCAAAGGTGCATAAATTCCACAAATATAGTTTGTGGGGGGTATTTCCAAGTTTAGGGCTGTTTCCTTTGAAAAAGGGTAGGCTGTTCAAAAACAGAGCACTTTGATTTTTTCTTGTAATTGCATTTGTGCATGAGTCCCATTTGAGCTAGTTGGTGGCCACGTCTCTGTGTGCATCCACGCATATGGCATACCTTTTGATTCAGGACATGTGGGAGATTGATATTTAGTGGGGGGGTTATTGTGGGGGGCATTTCCAAGTTTTGGGCCTGTTTGAAATTACAGAGCACTTTGATTTTTTTCTTGTAATTGCACTTATGCATGCTTCCCATTTGAGTTAGTTGGTGGCCATGTCTCTGTGTGCACCCACACATATAGCATACCGTTTGATCCAGGATATGTGGGAGATTGCTATTTAGTGGGTTTTTTTGCTTGTCAAGTGGGTTTAGGTAGGAGTTCAACCCTTGAATCATCTTATTTTATTTTTCACAAAACCTCCTAAAAACACGGAGTTCTTTGGATCACTGGGTCTGGAATTCTTCATGTATGTATGAAAGCATGGTACCGTAACGTAGCTGAAGGTATGTAGATTCCAAAAATATATAGTTTGTGGGGGGAATTTCCAAGTTTCGGGGCTGTTTCCTTAGAAGTAGGGTAGGCTGTTCAAATTACAGAGCACTTTGATTTTTTCTTGTAATTGCATTTGTGCATGCATCCCATTTGAGCTAGTTGGTGGCCACGTCTCTGTGTGCATCCATGCATATGGCATACCGTTTGATTCAGGACATGTGGGAGATTGATATTTAGTGGGGGGTTTTATTTGTGGTGGGCATTTCCAAGTTTTGGGGCTGTTTGAAATTACAGAGCACTTTGATTTTTTTCTAGTAATTGCACTTATGCATGCTTCCCATTTGAGTTAGTTGGTGGCCATGTCTCTGTGTGCACCCACGCATATGGCATACTGTTTGATTCAGGACATTTGGGAGATTGATATTTAGTGAGTTTTTTTGCTTGTAAAGTGGGTTTAGGTAGGATTTCAACCCTTGAATCATCTTGTTTTATTTTTCACAAAACCTCCTAAAACACAGAGTTCTATGAATAACTGGGTCTGGAATTCTTCGTGTATGTATGAAAGCATGGCACCGTAATGTAGCTGAAGGTGTGTAGATTCCAAAAATGTATAGTTTGTGGGGGGCATTTCCAAGTTTCGGGACTATTTCCTTAGAAAAAGGGTAGGCTGTTCAACTTACAGAGCACTTTGATTTTTTCTTGTAATTGCATTTGTGCATGTGTCCCATTTGAGCTAGTTGGTGGCCACGTCTCTGTGTGCATCCACGCATATGGCATACCGTTTGATTCAGGACATGTGGGAGATTGATATTTAGTGGGGGGGGGTATTTGTGGGGGGCATTTCCAAGTTATGGGGCTGTTTGAAATTACAGAGCACCTTGATTTTTTTCTTGTAATTGCACTTATGCATGCTTCCCATTTGAGTTAGTTGGTGGCCATGTCTCTGTGTGCATCCACACATATGGCATACCATTTGATTCAGGACATTTGGGAGATTACTTTAACTTTGAAACTTGTTTCTTTATTTTTTTTCAGAAAATATGCTAAAAGTGCAAAATTCTACGAAGATCTGCGCACACACAATTGATGGTATGAATGAAAAAATGGCACAGTTGCTTAGCTGAAGGTATGTAGATTCTGAGAATATATATTTTTGGGGGGTATTTTTGAGTTAGAGGGGTGTTTAGATTGTAAAATCTTAAAAGTTGCTGTTATTGGGCCACTACGCATTGACTCACTTTGTGACTAGTGGCTTTCATGTCTGTGTGACCATGCATATAGCAAACCATTTGATTCAGGGCATTTGAAAGATTTATAATTGACAAGTTTTTTTTACATGACATTGAAATTTGCCATGATTTCTAACTTTGAATTGTATTTTTATAAATTTTTCCTGAAAATCTGGTAATATGCGAAATTTTACATGAAACTGCGCCCACACCATTGGTGGTATGCATAAAGGAATCACACCATAGTGTAGCTGAAGATGTGTAGATTCCAAGAATATATAGTTTTGGGGGGGGTATTTCTAATATAGAGGGGGGTTTAGTCTGACAAATATGAAAAGTTGCTGTAATTGGGACATTGTTCATTGGCTCACTTTGTGGCTAGTTGATTCCACGTCTGCGTGTGTAACCATACATAGGGCATACTGTTTGATTCAGGACATTTGGACATTTGGGAGATTGATATTTGGTAACTTTTTTTTTTACATTACTTGGGATTTTGGCATGATTTCTACCTTTGAGAGTGTTTTTTTTTCAAATTTTTTTAGAAAATCTGCAAAAACTGCGAACTTCTACAAAGAACTGCGCCCACACCATTGATGGTATGAATGAACAAACTACAGAATTACGTAGATAAAGGTATGTGGATTCGAGAAATATATGGTTTGTGGGGGTTGTTTTGTTGGGAAAAACTGCATGCTTCCCATTTGAGTTAGTTGGTGGCCATGTCTCTGTGTGCATCCACACATATGGCATACCATTTGATTCAGGACATTTGGGAGATTGATATTTAGTAACTTTTTTTTTAGATTCCATGAGGTTTTGGCATGATTTCTACCTTTTGAAGTTGTTTTTTGTTATTTTTTTCAGACAAATGCGAATGTCTTCGAAGAACTGCGCCCACACCATTGATGGTATGAATGAACAAACTACATGGGATATCCCTGGCTCACATGGCTCACAGGAAACGCACGGCTTAAAGGGTATGTCCACCCAAAAATAAACTTTTTCTATGTTCTTTATATAATAGCACCAACCTCAAACGCCATGTTCATTTTTCTCAAAATCATTTGCTTTGCCTGATATTTAATGAGATATATATCAGGCTGCACTTCCTCTCCAAAACATTGTTTTTTGTTGACTAAATGTGTTTTGCTACCACAAAACTTCTTTTGGTCGACTAAATATAGTTTTGTCCCCAAAGTGTTGGGGGTTTTTTTTGGTCTCAAAATGTATTTTGTTAACACTGAATTTCTTTTGGTTTGTTTTTTGTTACAAAATGATCTGGGAACAAACGACACCCCATACATATACAATTAGAAATGGAGTTTAAAGGAGAGAGAGAAAAAATAAACAGGAAATTTTGAGTAAAGATATAGAAGCATTAAACATACTGGATTGTTGCCTTATTCTATTTAAAGAGTATCTATATTAAAAAAAAAAGTTTTATTAAGTTTTTATAATTCAAGATCTACTATTCCTACCTTTCCTATTGCAGTAATAAAGAATGTCTTAAAGGGCATGTCCACTCTTAAAATAATAACAACAAAAAATGGTAACTTGATTGTTATCTGCCCACAACTACAACTGCTATATTTACCAGTTTATTACATGCATTCGTAACCAGATATTTTAATTTTAGGAACGACAAATGGCAAGGGTGGAACTCCAAATAATCACTTTATTAATATAGACCACACAACATCTCACAACATTTCGGGGGGTTGTAAATGTGCCCCCTTCCTCAGGTGATGTTACTTCAACAGTGCTACACATCTAAATAGATAAACCAATACTAAGGACGGCCCTCCATGGGTAGTCATACCTTCTGATTGGTTAGACCGAAAGTGACATAGTGCATACAAATTGTACTCATTAGTGCATTAAACAGTATTAAACAGTATAAACACTATCTTGCTTTTTAGAATAAAATGTGTTTGGCCAATTAAAATAACCAGATATCTAAAATATCACACACATAAAAGCATTAAAAGATTTTTTAACTTCTACAGGTAGCACATTTTTTTAATTTGATGGCATTACCTTTCCTTGGATGACTGATAGAATCACCACGAATTATCGCATTACAAGACTGACAATTCCTACACGGGAATGTCCCAATAATTCATGGTGATTCTATCAATCATCCAAGGAAAGGTAATGCCATCAAATTAAAAAATGTTGCTACCTGTAGAACCTCTAATGTAATTTATATGTTAAAGTGCCCATGTGGCTGGGCATATGTAGGGAAATGCTCTAGAGAGATTTGACTACGTATTGGAGAACATACGTAGCAAGCATTTCTGGGGAAAAAAACACAAGACATCCCAGCTACGATGGTTAGTCCTTGAAATAGTTGAGAAAGAATTTAGAGGCGGTAACTTTAATATTGCAGAGAGAATTATTTTGGATCGATAAACTAGAAAACACTTGCTCCAAATGATATGAATGAGGATTTTAACTGGTCATGCTAACCAATAGTATTATACTTAGATCATGTATACTGCAGTACTGTTTTACCTCTTTTTATACATTATGTCACAGTATTTTATTGTTACAATGTTTTGTACTATATTATGTCACATTATTGCTAAATTGTAACTATTCACTTTCTTTGCCTTATTCAACAGCTTTACATATTTTCTCTTCAAAAATCTGCACGTGGTGGCGCCATCTTGTGGACTTTTATGAACTCTTCTTTGCAGGCCAGCTTTATATTTCTCTTTTTCTTATTCTTATGATACTTTAATGATGCACTGTCTATTAATAACATGGAAGGTTCTTCTTTGGTGAAATATGTACACGTTACACATACCTAACCATGCACTTTATATAGAAATGAAGACAATAGAATTCTAAGTTTAAAAATCTTTTAATGCTTTTATGTGTGTGATATTTTAGATATCTGGTTATTTTAATTGGCCAAACACATTTTATTCTAAAAAGTAAGATACTGTTTAATACTGTTTAATGCACTAATGAGTACAATTTGTATGCACTATGTCACTTTCGGTCTAACCAATCAGAAGGTATGACTACCCATGGAGGGCCGTCCTTAGTATTGATTTACCTATTTAGATGTGTAACACTGTTGAAGTAACATCACCTGAGGAAGGGGGCACATTTACAACCCCTCGAAACGTTGTGAGATGTTGTGTGGTCTATATTAATAAAGGGATTATTTGGAGTGCCACCCTTGCCATTTGTCGTTCCTGTGATATTTATCCATCAAGGGTAAGAGTGAGCACCCACGCTTGGTACGAGTGCAGAGGACTCTGTATTATTTTGTGGATTAATTCTATGTTTACTCCTATTGTGGAAAAGGTTTCTGCCTCCTCCCTCTGCTCAATGAGTTTTTTTTTAGCTTGAGCATAGAAGAGTGCAGAGGAGGCAGCAGTAAAATCAGCAGTCAATTCTTGGTTGTAATATCAGCACAGCCTTGATTCACTGCATCAAGAGTAGAGATGGACATAAAACCGAACTCGAACCTGAGTTTGAGACAAACTTTATGAACTCGAACTATTTCAACTAGTTCGAAACTGGGACCCCCCTCCCCAGCACTTATAAGTGCCCTTCAGCACTTACAAGTGCCATTGTGGCCCTGACAAGGGCCCTTTGGGGTTTAAGGGGTCCCGCAGCTCGAAGTACCTTTGTGAGGGGTCATGCAGCTCGAAACCAGGACCCACCGGTCCTAAAGAGGACCTTTTTAGGCGCGTGTATGCACTACATCCGTTTTTTTTTTTGCTGTTACCCGTGCACGGACGTGTTCCCCTGACCATCTCCCAGGTCCCAGAGGCCTGTACGGTAAGTTTACATTGCTATATTTTGGAAAGTTCATCCGTTTTCAAACTTTTTAACTCTTTTAGAAGTTGGAAAGTTTGAAAACAGACCGAACTTTATTAAGTCCGGCCATCTCTAGGAGAGAGGATGCAGCTCACTCTGCAAGAAAGGGGGCATTAATTATACTTTAATAATTGGTTAATAATAATCAAATAATCTAATAATATGCTGAATATATCATTTAACGTTGGAGGACAGGTAACTGAGATGTGATCAGTTTTTTGTTTTAAAGGGTATGTCCACCCCCCAAACTTAACTTTTATATGTTGTAGGAAATTGCTTTAAACCTCAACCTCGCAAGGTTTACAGCACTCAAAGATCTCCCCAAATATACTTACCAGCTTGACTGGCATCCACTCCTGTGATTGCCTAAGGCGTGACCTTGCGAGGTTGAGGTTTACAATTTCCTACAACATACAGTATAAAAATTTAGTTTGGGGGTGGACATGCCCTTTAAACCTCAAAATTCCAAGGACAGAATTTTAACCCACCTCCACATAATCACATAATTAAAAAAAAAACAAACACTGTAGCCAAACTAACATTCATTCAAACTCAGTATTTCTTACCTTAGCCTTGGATTTGAAGACTGACTTTGTAAAAATATGGCTGGGTATGTGAGTTGATATTATCCGTGGACTTGGGAGATTCTTTGCATTATCTAAACCCACTTTCAGTTCATACCAAGGAGCTCTGACCACCACTGGTACAGTATTACATTCTGTTGGGTCTCCTCTGTGTTTTATCAGATTCAAAATCTCTCCCATCCAGTGTGTACCTGCACAGGGAAAATATAACGCTATAGATCCATCTTCCACCAATGAGGCAGTAACACAAAATGAACTTCATGTTGTTACACAAATATATGTTGATACCTGATTTAGGGTAGGTAACATTGTAAATATCATCATCCAGAACAGGGAATTCATTTTCTATAAAGTGAAGAATCTCCTCAGAGTGATGATCTTTAGAGAATCTAGTTCCTTTATATGTGAACTCGTTAATTGCCATTTCTACCTAGAAAAAAAAAAATATCCCATTCCATGTATTTTATTCAATCACTGTAGTAAACTTGTGGTTTCAAGGAACTTCTCAACCAAATATCCAACTCAAATCCTGTAGAAGTGTATGAGAGTCTAAGGGCCATATTTATAAACCTGCAGTATTGCTTTTTAGCGATACCGCGGGTTAGTTAATTTTCAATCGCGATCATACATTCACGACTGAGCGTTAACTACCGCAATGGTATTCTATGAGCATCATAAAGCTACGATTTCGCTATCATAGATTTACGATCGGTATTGTAAATTTACGATCAGTATCATAAAATTACGATCGTTAAACCTATCGCTAATCTCTGATCGGTGTAATGATCGTAAATTTACGATACCGATTGTTAAAGGTGCGGTATCATTAAAAAGCAATATTGCGGCTTTATAAATATGGCCCTAAATGTCAAAATGGCAACAGTAGCACACTAATGACCAGAAATTCTAACAACATTTTTCAAAACCTTGTAACCCAAACACAAAAAATGTCTTGTACATATGCCCCTCAATTCATTAAATATCTCATTATATCGGTGATGAAATTCAACTTATTAAATGACATCATTAATCACTGTCACATCAATTCCAGTAAGTTATTAAGAAATTATGTAACACCCTATTAAATAATGTAATATGTTGTAATAATGTAATCATGCTGTAATAATATTCACCATAAACATTACACTGTTGTAATATGGCATGCTGGGCAGTTTCCTCCATGTTTTCCAATAACTAAAACAAATCTTCCCCTTTTCTTACCTGACAAGAAAACGATCTTAATTTAAAGTGAAAGTCCTAGCTATCCTTGTCTGGTCAGTGCCTTGTAATATCAGGATGACTTGTCCACAGACAGATTCCCTGCTCTCTGTTCCCATTTCAGAAGGAATCAGCTTCTTATGTGTATTTTTTTGCTCCTCCCACAATTTAACACTAAATGTCTCTGTTAAAACATGTAGGACCATATTTATAAAGGAATGGAAATCTTTTTGATTATATTGTGTATGTATTATAATCATAAATTTGTCTTGAAAGAGCTGCTGCTACTATCACTACTACAGTACCACTACTACGACTTCTCTTTCATTTTTCTTATTTTTGGACTGTATCTCCTCCCACCATTTTTGAGCTAGAGACACGGGGTTATTCAATAAAACTTCTTATTGTTAAAAATGGTGCTAATTTTTCCACAACCAATCAGATATTAGCTTTCAAATCAGGGGCGTAGGAATCACTATTGCAGCCATAGCAGTTGCTTTGGGGCCCAGAGCCAAAGGGGGCCCCATCCAGGTCCCCTGCAGGCATGTCCACCCTCATAAGAAAAACCCTCACAAAGTTCAGTTCCACAGACTACATTATCAGTTTACTTTCGAAGATGCCAACAGGTTTAAGTAAAATGAAAACAGGGTTTGTGGGGCTACTTCGTGAGGTACATTTTTTCTTAGCAGGGTGTCTTACCTGTTGCATAAAGATGTATGTAGCCTTTGATGTCTCGAATTAGCTATGTTTTTGAGGGACAAATAGTAATAGTAGGTTACTGTAAATGACACAGAGACCTGGGGAATGATCTGGGGAAGATAACCAAAGATAACCAAAACTTATTTTAAAACTATCTTTCCTCATTATTGGGCTGTTTTCGAACTTCCACATTCTATTTTCAAGGGTTACCGAAATCAATCATTACTTTCAAAAGTTATTTTCGCGGCATCAATTTTCGATAAGAATCAAAAATTCGGAAAATTCGGGACTTTGAAACCCTCATATTCTATTCGAATCCACATTACATATCTACTACCAGCCTGCAACTTTGTTTCCTGCTTGTATCTATAACGTAACAACACTGACTCTAAATCACAGTACTTATTACATTTTTAATTACTTTTTTTTGGCACATTAAACAAGGGTAAAAAGCCAAATGGGGATAAAGCCAAACACTCATAATTATTGTATCCTGGATTCTTAATTATTAGAACAGCATTTTCACATGAAATGCCACAAACCCTAAGGCTAACCTGTATACTCATTTATTTAGGGTAAATTCTACAAGTAGAGCCCTGCTAATCTCTCTGTCACTGAGGAAGTTCCGAGTATGTAAACCGTGGTGAAAACTTGCTCCTAACCAGGACGACTTTTGCTCAACACTCTACAGAACACAAGACTGGTATCTACACACTTTATTTACCCTATATATAACTTGACTCACTGTGGACTTAATTGGTTATGATTTTGTGTTTGTGATAATTCAAATTTCAATTGATTTTAAACTGTTTTTAAAATTTGATCTGATCATATGTTATAAGTGCATAAGTACACACTAGTGTGGCCCAATTTGACTGGCCACACTAGCTGCGCTGGGAGCTATGCGATTACCATTTTTGGTGCGATTCACATGCACTCGGATCCCAGTAAATAACATGGATTGCAGCGCAAGCAAGAACTAATGCACGCAAGGGTGTGGCCTCGGCCTTAGTGTTTAGGTCCTACTATGCAGCTATGGAGAAAAGGGGCGAGGAGGAGGTGAGTATAATTGTCCTTTAATCATTATGCAGATGAATAAAATTTGTCATTCAATTGTTTTTTATTTGTGATATTTAATAATTCAATGTTTATAATCAAGTGTAGATCTTGTTTTTATAAAAATATCACTAGTGAGGTCATTGATGATAATCAAATTACTAGAAAATGTTTATGGTACATATTATTTATCACACAGACAGGTGTCGTCACTTTCCTCCCATGGAAATTCCATGTTCAGATCTTTCATCTTCTCCTGATAAACTTGATCAAAATATTCACTCTGAGCCACAGTGAAATGGTTCTTCCAGTCCCCACAGATCCCTTGGAGAGAGAGACAATATGTTGGTTAGGAGAGCAATATATAGAGCAATATATAGAGCAATATATAGAGCAATATATAGAGCAATATATAGAGCAATTCTCTAGAAGCCAATATTGAGCAATATTAGAGCACAATATATAGAGCAATATATAGAGATATATAGAATAGAGTAATATATAGAGCAATATATAGAGCAATATATAGAGCAATATATAGCGTAATATATAGAGCAATATATAGAGCAATATATAGAGCTAATAGAGTATAGAGCAATATATAGAGTAATATATAGAGCAATATATAGAGCAAATATATGAGCATATATAGAGTGAATATATAGGATCAATATATAGAGGTAATATATAGAGCAAATATTAGAGCAATTATAGAGCATATTAGTATATAAGAAGCAATATATAGAGCAATATATAGAGCAATATATAGAGCAATATATAGGAGCAATATATAGAGCAATATATAGCGTAATATATAGAGCAATATATAGAGCAATATATAGCGTAATATATAGAGTAATATATAGAGCAATATATAGAGCAATATATAGAGCAATATATAGCGTAATATATAGAGCAATATATAGAGCAATATATAGCGTAATATATAGAGTAATATATAGAGCAATATATAGAGCAATATATAGAGCAATATATAGAGTAATATATAGAGCAATATATAGAGTAATATATAGAGTAATATATAGAGCAATATATAGAGCAATATATAGAGCAATATATAGAGTAATATATAGCGTAATATTATAGAGCAATATATAGAGCATATATAGGTTAATATATAGAGCAATATATGAGCATATATAGCGTAATATATAGAGCAATATATAGGCAATATATAAGCAAGCAATAATAGTAGCGTAATATATAGAGCAATATATAGAGCAATATATAGAGCATAAATAATTATAGAGCAATATAGTAGTAGCAGATAATATATAGAGCGAATAATATATGAGGCAGTCAATATATAGAGCAATATAGTATAAAGAATACATGAGAAGAATAGAGCATATAGTAGAGCAATAAGTGACAGATATATATAGAGACTATATAGAGCAATATATAAGAGAATAATAGAGCAATATATAGAGCATAATAGCGTAAGAATGAAGAGCAATATTAGAGCAATATAAGTGTAATATATAGAGCAATATATAGGAGCAATATCATAGAGCCATTATATAGAGCAATATATGCGTAATATATAGAGCAATATATAGAGTAATATATAGTTATTAGAGATATATATGAGAATATATAGAGCAATATAGAGCAATATATAGCATAATAGATAGGCAATATATAGAGAATATATAGGTAATATATAGCAGTAATATTAGAGCAATATATAGAGCAATATATAAGACGTATATATAGAGCAATATATAGAGTCAATATATGAGCAATATATAGCGTAATATATAGAGCAATATATAGAGCAAATAGAGAGTAATATATAGAGTACTTTCCAAGGTTTCAAGTTGTATGTGGCCCAACGCTGTTGGCGACTAGCCAGACAAGTTCGTAGGTGCAAAATCCTCTTAGCCCCCCTACTTCCAGGGCTCCATAAACCAAGAACGGTATAGAATAGGAGGAGCACATACTGGTAGTGAGAATTTCTTATTTTAGTGCAAAAACAGATACAGCATACAACGTTCGGGACTTAGGAGAAGGGGCCTAGACGTCCCGAAACGTTGTATGCTGTATGCTGTTTTTGCACTAAAATAAAGAAATTCTCACTATAGTTGTGTGCTCCTCCTATTCTATACCTTGCTTAATATAAAGAGTAATATGCTTTACCAGGGCTGCCATCAGACTTTTCTGTGCCCCATGCTAGGTAAATTTCTGAGGGCCTCCCTAAACACGCACTAACTTAGACATGTTACACACAAACTAGGACACATATTAAAAAGAAACATTTTGCACACACATATACAACAACACGTATATTGTGCTGACCTGTATATAGAAAATGCCATGTGCAGCAGAACACACTGATCTGTAAATAAGAAATGTCTATTTCAACAACACAGACTGACCTGTATGTATAAAATGCCCCCAGTGTCCAGTACACACATTACCCAGTATATTATATAAAATGCCCCCAGTGTCCAGTACATTGATATTTATAACAATGCCCCCAATTATCCATCTGAGTAGGACACCACAGTGCCAGTATATTATATAAAATGCCCCCATGTCCAGTACACACATGCCCAGTATTATTATATAAAATAGCCCCAATATCCAGTACACACATTGCCCAATATATTATATAAAATGCCCCTAATGTCCAGTACACACATTGCCCAGTATATTATATAAAATGCCCCCAATATCCAGTACACACATTGCCCAGTATATTATATAAAATGCCCCCAATGTCAGTACACACATTGCCCAGATATTGTATAAAAAGCCCCCAGTGTCCAGGACACACTTGCCCTGTATATTCATATAAAATGCCCACAATGTCCAGTACATACTGCCCAGTATATTATATAAAATGCCCCATGTCAGTACACACATTTCCCAGCATATTAAAATGCTTCCAATGTCCCAGTACACACATTGCCCAGTATATCATATAAAATGCCCCAATGTCCAGTACAAACATTGCCCTTGTATATCATATAAAATGCCCACAATGTCCAGTACATACTTGCCCAGTATTTTATATAAAGAGCCACACAATGTCCATTCACACTTGCCCAGTCCCAGTATATTATATAAAATGCCCCCAGTGTCCAGTACACACATTGCCCAGTATATTATATAAAATGCCCCCAATGTCCAGTATACACATTGCCCAGTATATTATATAAAATGCCCCAATATCCAGTACACACATTGCCCAGTATATTATATACAATGCCCCCAATATCCAGTACACACATTGCCCAGTATATTATATAAAATGCCCCCAATGTCCAGTACACACATTGCCCAGTATATTATATAAAATGCCCCAATATCCAGTACACACATTGCCCAATATATTATATAAAATGCCCCTAATGTCCAGTACACACATTGCCCAGTATATTATATAAAATGCCCTAATATCCAGTACACACATTGCCCAGTATATTATATAAAATGCCCCTAATGTCCAGTACACACATTGCCCAGAATATTGTATAAAATGCCCCCAGTGTCCAGTACACACTTTGCCCAGTATATTATATAAAATGCCCCTAATGTCCAGTACACACATTGCCCAGTATATTATATAAAATGCCCCAATGTCCAGTACACACATTGCCCAGTATATATAAAATGCCCCCAATGTCCAGTACACACATTGCCCAATATATTATATAAAATGCCCCCAATGTCAAGTAGACACATTGCCCAGAATATTATATAAAATGCCCCCAGTGTCCAGTACACACATTTCCCAGTATATTATTTAAAATGTCCCCAATGTCCAGTACACACATTGCCCAGTATATCATATAAAATGCCCCCAATGTCCAGTACACACATTGCCCTGTATATCATATAAAATGCCCACAATGTCCAGTACATACATTGCCCAGTATATTATATAAAATGCCCCAATGTCCAGTACACACATTTCCCAGCAGATATAAAATGCTTCCAATGTCCAGTACACACATTGCCCAGTATATCATATAAAATGCCCCCAATGTCCAGTACACACATTGCCCTGTATATCATATAAAATGCCCACAATGTCCAGTACATACATTGCCCAGTATTTTATATAAAATGCCCACAATGTCCAGTACACACATTGCCCAGTATATTATATAAAATGCCCACAATGTCCAGTACACACATTACCCAGTATATTATATAAAATGCCCCCAGTGTCCAGTACACACATTGCCCAGTATATTATATAAAATGCCCCCAATGTCCAGTATACACATTGCCCAGTATATTATATAAAATGCCCCAATATCCCGTCCAACATGCCCAGTATATTATATAAAATGCCCCCAATGTCCAGTATACACATTGCCCAGTATATTATATAAAATGCCCCAATATCCAGTACACACATTGCCCAGTATATTATATACAATGCCCCCAATATCCAGTACACACATTGCCCAGTATATTATATAAAATGCCCCCAATGTCCAGTACACACATTGCCCAGTATATTATATAAAATGCCCCAATATCCAGTACACACATTGCCCAATATATTATATAAAATGCCCCTAATGTCCAGTACACACATTGCCCAGTATATTATATAAAATGCCCTAATATCCAGTACACACATTGCCCAGTATATTATATAAAATGCCCCTAATGTCCAGTACACACATTGCCCAGAATATTGTATAAAATGCCCCCAGTGTCCAGTACACACTTTGCCCAGTATATTATATAAAATGCCCCTAATGTCCAGTACACACATTGCCCAGTATATTATATAAAATGCCCCAATGTCCAGTACACACATTGCCCAGTATATATAAAATGCCCCCAATGTCCAGTACACACATTGCCCAATATATTATATAAAATGCCCCCAATGTCAAGTAGACACATTGCCCAGAATATTATATAAAATGCCCCCAGTGTCCAGTACACACATTTCCCAGTATATTATTTAAAATGTCCCCAATGTCCAGTACACACATTGCCCAGTATATCATATAAAATGCCCCCAATGTCCAGTACACACATTGCCCTGTATATCATATAAAATGCCCACAATGTCCAGTACATACATTGCCCAGTATATTATATAAAATGCCCCAATGTCCAGTACACACATTTCCCAGCAGATATAAAATGCTTCCAATGTCCAGTACACACATTGCCCAGTATATCATATAAAATGCCCCCAATGTCCAGTACACACATTGCCCTGTATATCATATAAAATGCCCACAATGTCCAGTACATACATTGCCCAGTATTTTATATAAAATGCCCACAATGTCCAGTACACACATTGCCCAGTATATTATATAAAATGCCCACAATGTCCAGTACACACATTACCCAGTATATTATATAAAATGCCCCCAGTGTCCAGTACACACATTGCCCAGTATATTATATAAAATGCCCATATCCAGTACACACATTGCCCAGTATATATATACAATGCCCCCAATACCAGTACACACATGCCAGTATATTATATAAAATGCCCCCAATGTCCAGTACACACATTGCCCAGTATATTATATAAATGCCCCAATATCCAGTACAACACATTGCCCAATATATTATATAAAATGCCCCTAATGTCCAGTACACACATTGCCCAGTATATTATATAAAATGCCCTAATATCCAGTACACACATTGCCCAGTATATATAAAATGCCCCTAATGTCCAGTACACACATTGCCCAGAATATTGTATAAAATGCCCCCAGTGTCAGTACACACTTTGCCCAGTATATTATATAAAATGCCCCCAGTGTCCAGTACACACATTGCCCAGTATATTATATAAAATGCCCCCACTGTCCAGTAAACACATTGCCCAGTATATTCAATGCCAGGGTGACAAATAGGCACCCTGTGTGGACTGACTTTCAGATGGAGGCACTGCTGAGATATTTCTCTTTAAGGATGGTACAGTCCAGCAAAGGATCTGAGTGGAGAGATGATGAGAGTGATTGGTGGACAAATTTTCACAATGCATTGGTAAGGCCATTTTTTTGTGGTTTTATTTCGACTTTGTCTATCAAAATCAACTCTATCGGTCTGAGAGTCTTTGCTGGAATGTCATCCTCAGTCAGGTGATGTCACTCTAGAGTTTATGTTGTAATTTTTGTCTGTCTTAATACTAACAAACTTGTGTGACTGGAGTGTGAATTGTTTGTCTAGTAATGCTCATGTTTTATGTTTCATGCAATGGCCAATACTGAGAATAATTCTGTTAGATTTAATTGTAATTGTCAACCTAAGACTGTGTATTGTTTGAAATGTTCAGGAACGTTATGATTATGTTTGTGTAGATTGTGTAGATGTTGAAGTCGTTGTTGGAAGGAAAGGGGTTAATTTTTAAAAGTCTGAAGTTAGAGCACGAACCATAATTTGTTACAGCTGTATAAGTTAAATACAACCTAATTGTATCCAGATGTGACAGTCATTTCATTCACAGATGAATGAGGGGAAATAGTTCTATTTTCAATCTAATAACATTACAAATTATTCAAACAAGGGGAAGACCTGTATTAGAATTTGTTATAATACTTTGCTGTGGGAAAGCCAATTGTATGCTCTATAATGCTATGGGGAAAGTGTATATTGTGTCTGTATAATGCTGTTAAACATTCAGTGTACAGGGGGGTTAACACAACCACTGCTTAAATCACACTACACCCATGTGAATGGAATCAAAACAAGTGAAATTATCTGTTACTTTGGGGTTTATTTTTCTAGTAACCTGCAATCTATTTCAAACACTCCACTATTTTTATGACTCTTATATTGTGACTGTGAGGGAAAAAAAAAAAAAAAAAATTTAATATATAGAGCAATATAATAGAGCAATTTAGAGCAATATAAGAGCAATATATAGAGGAATATATAGAGCAAATGATAGAGCATATATAGAGCCATATATAGAGGCAATATATAGAGCAATAATAAAGAAATATAGGAGGGCCCAATTATAGAGGCAATATATAGCGTATTATAGAGCAATATAGAAGCAATATATAGTGTAATATATAGAGCATATATAGAGCAATATATAGAGCAATATATAGAGCAATTATAGCGTAATATATGAGCAATATATTAGAGTAATCTGATAGAGTTATATTAGCAGGAATATATTAGAGCAAGATATAGAGCAATATATAGAGAATATAGTAGAGTAATATAATAGCGTATAATATAGAACAAATTATAGAGAATATATAGGTATATATAGCGGCATATATAGAGCAATATATAGCGTTAAATAGAGTAGAGCAATATATAGAGCAATATTAGAGCCAATATATAGCGATAATATATTAGGAGGCAATAGAGAGGGCAATATATCGAGTAATATATGATTACTTTCCAAGAGTTCAAGTGGTACTGTGGCCCTCCGCTGGTGGCTGACTAGCCAGACAAGTTAGTAGTGCAATCCTCTTAAGCCCCCTCTTCCAGGGATCCAGAAACCAAGCAAGGTATAGAATAGGAGGAGCACAATACTGTAGTGAGAATTTCTTTATTTTTAGTGGCAAAAACAGCATACAGCAACAACGTTTCGGAGGAGACGCTAGAGAAGGGGCCTAGGAGTCCCGAACGGTTGTATGCTGTTGCTGTTTTGCAAAAATAAAGAAAGTCTCACTATAGTGTGTGACTCCTCCTATTATTATACCTGCCTTAATATAAAGAGTAATACTGATTTACCAGGGTCTGCCATCAGCTTTTCTGTGCCCCATGCTAGGTAAAATTTCTGAGGCCTCCATAAACACCCTAACTTAGACATGTTACACACACAACGTAGGAACACATTAAAAAAAACATTTTGCACACAACAATAATAATAAACAAAACACTGTAGAATTTGCGGCGAGACCTGTTATATAGGAAAATGCCCAGTGGGCAGGCGAAGAAAACCCTGATACTGTAAAAAATGTAAGAAAATGTCTATTTTCAAAAAAACAAACCACCCCGACCAATTGAACTGGTATGTAATAAACAAAATGTGGGCCCCCCAGTGGGTCCATTACCCACCACATTACCCAGTTATATTATAATAAAATGCCCCATGTCCAGTACAACACATTGGGCCCAAGTTATTAGATTTTAAAAAATGCCCCCGTGTCCCAGTACACACAATTGCCCAAGTATATTATACTTAAAATGCCCCCATTGTCCCGTAACCAACATTACCCCATTATATTATCATAAAATGCCCCCAGGGTCCAAGTTACACACACAGTTGCCCAGGTAATTATATTAAATAAATGCCCCCCAGTTTGTCCAAGTCCACACCAATTGCCCAGGCATATATTATATAAAATGGGGGCCCCCATTGGTTCAGTTACACCAACATGGCCAGTTATTATTATAAAAAATTGCCCCCCAGTTGTTCCAGTACCCACACATTACCCAGCTATATTATAACTAAATGCCCACCCAAGTTTCCAGTAACAACCATGCCATATATTATATAAAAAATGTGCCCCCACCAAGTTTCCCAGTACACATGAGTGCACCAGATATATATAAAACTGCCCCCGGTCAGTACCAACATTGCCCAGTAATATTATATAACAATGGCCCCAGGTCCAGTACAACACCATTGCCAGTTAATGATAGATAAAATGCCCGATGTCAGTACACACATGACAGTATACTAATACTAAAATGCCCCAATATCCAGTACACACATTGCCAGTATATTATATAAAATGCCCTAATATCCAGTAACCACATTGCCAGTATCTTATAATAAAATGCCCCCGTGTCCAGTACACACATGCCAGTATATTTATATAAATATGCCCTATGGTCCGAGTACACACATTGCCCATTAATAGTTATTAAAATGCCCCCAATGTACCAGTACAACATGCTCCAGCTAGATTTATATAAATGCCCCCAATGTCCAGTACAACCATACCCAGTATATTTATATAAAATGCCCCCAGTGTCAGCGTAACACATTGGCCCACGTAATTATATAAAATGTCCCCCAATGTCCAGTATACACATTGCCCCAGTATATGATATAAATGCCCCCATATCCAGTACACACATTGCCCAGTAATATTATATCAATGCCACCCAATATCCAGTACACCACATTCCCAGTATATTATATAAAATGCCCCCAAGGTCCATACACACATTGCCCAGTTATATTTAACTAATGCCCCCATATCCAGTACACACCATGCCCATATATTATAATAAAATGCCATAATCGTCCAGTACAACACATTGCCCAGTAGTATTATATAAAATGCCCAATATCCAGTACACCCTTGCCCAGTGTATATATGATAAAATGTCCCCTAATGTCAGTACACCACTTGCCAGAATATTGTATAAAATGCCCCCAGTGTCCAGTACAACACCACTTTGCCCCAATATATTAGATAAAATGCACCCCTAATGTCCAGTACAAACATGCCAGTATTATATAAAATGCCCCAATGTCCAGTTCCAGTACAACATGCCCAGTATATATAAAATGCCCCAATGGTCCAGTACACACTTGCCCATATATTATAATAAAATGCCCCCATGTCAAGTAAGCACATTGCCCAGAATATTATATAAAATGCTCCCCCAGTGTCCAGTACACACATTTCCCAGTATTATTATTTTAAAATGTCCCAACTGTCCAGAATACCACATTGACCCAGTGATTATCAATATAAAATGCCCCAATTCCAGTACACACATTGCGCCCTGTATCAATAAAATGCCAACAGTTTCCATTACATACATTGCCCAGTTATTATATAAAATTGCCCCAAGTCCAGTACACATTTCCCAGCAGATTATAAAAGCGCTTCCAATGTCAGTACACCCATGCCCAGTTATCATATAAAATGCCCCCACATGTCCGACACACATTGTGCCCTGATACATCATTAAAATGCCCCAATGTCCAGTACATTTACATGCCCCGTATTTATATAAAATGCCCCAATGTCCAGTGACACACTTGCCCCCAGTCAGTATTATGGATAAAATGCCACAATGTCCAGTACCACATATACACCAGTATATTATATAAATGCCCCCGTGTCCAGTACAACATGTCCCAGTATATTTATAAAATGCCCCCAATGTCCAGTATACACTGACCCAGTATATTATATAAATCCCCAATATCCAGTACACACACTTGCCAGTATATTATATACAATGCCCCCAATATCCCGTACACACATAACATTGCCCAGTATATTATATAAAATGCCCCCAGTGTCCAGTACACACATTGCCCAGTATATTATATAAAATGCCCCCAGTGTCCAGTACACACATTGCCCAGTATATTATATAAAATGCCCCCAGTGTCCAGTACACACATTGCCCAGTATATTATATAAAATGCCCCCAGTG